>JAESVK010082666.1:0-25321 GCA_017140935.1 Hamamelis virginiana
GGAGATGGAGATGGTGGCTGAAGCTTAGGGGACGAACGGGTTTCTCGTGGGTCATCTGCTCCTCACCGGCTCGTTTAAGTGAGCTAATATCAGCCCTTGATTTTGATCCAATGGCGGTTGAACCTTTGTTGACTTTAAGCTAAAGTTAGGGTTTGCTGACCAAATCAGCTCTCTATATATATATATCCTATTAGGACGTCCTTATGCTCCTCATCGTAAGGGTGTCCCTTCTGGAAGCCATAGGAATGATATTTTGAAAAACCAACCATTGAATTAGATAATTTCTTATGAACGTCATGTCTGCCAAAAATCACAGCGATTTGATAATTGGTTTTCAAAATACAATCCGCGAAACTCTTTGACAATATTTACCGTTGGATGCTATCAAAGTTGTTTAAATGTCTGTATTTTAAAAGCCAACCATTGGATCACTGTGATTTTTTTTTTGCAAACATGACATATATATAAAGATTATCTAGTCTGACGATCGATTTTTTAAAAAATACCTCTCTCAGTGAAAATGTCCTTACACTACACACACACACACACAACTAGTGCTTCTATTATAAGGTGCACCTTACAAAAATTTGTGAAAGATGACTTCTATAAAATTAATTCCATACACATTTTCAAAAACTGACCGTTGGATTAGATAAACTACTTATGAATTTCATGATCCTAAAAAATCATAATGATCCAAGGTTGGTTTCTAAGAAAATCAAGTAGGAAAATTTGTGACTTTTTTGTTTTTTAAAATATCACAATTTTTTCTTCAATTGATTTTTTCATAAACCAACTGTTGGATCACTGTGATTTTTGGCAATCATGGAATTCGTAAGTAGTTTATCTAACCATACAGTTAGTTTTTGGAAATATGTTGTGAAATTGGTTCTATAGAGGTCACCTTACGCAACTTTGTGTAAGGTGACCTTTTAATTGAAGGATATGTTGTATATACAACTCATTTATAACTTACAAGATCCGTCTGGCATAGACCATGGCCCACTTATAAGTATTACTTAATTTTTTTTTTTTAATTACGTTTGTGTTCGCACTAAAAATATTTGGTAGTTCATTGTGGTAATTAGTGTGAGCGTGCCATGAAAGGTTGAACGTACACCCTTTCGAAGTTGTAGTGGCTCGAAGTTATTAAGCAAGAATGTATCATGTAATTGTAATGGTTGAATTTTGCCTCAATGAAGAGAACTTTAATTAATTTTACCAGGCAACAAACTGAAATAATAATTCAAATAAATCACATGTAATAACAAGTAATTAAAGAGATTTGAAAATACCACATAAATTAATTATTACCTCCTTAATTGTTATAATAATGGAATAGCTGTTAAAGCTCTTCGAACCAGTAAACCTACTAGAATTAGATGAGAAGAAATACCTAAAGAATAAGATGAGAAAGAAATCTAAAGAGTTAAGATGAGAAAAGAAGTCCTAAGTTATGGACTACAAGTGAAAATAAAATATTTGAAAAGTAAGTACTGGTAGAGTAGTTGTGGAACCCTTTGCTTGAATGAGATGAGAAAGAAATCTAAAGAGTTTAAATGAAAAGAGAAGTCCTAAGTTATGGATTACAAGTGAAAATAAAATATTTGAACAGTAAGTGCTGCATGTCTTAATGTGAAGCAGTTTTTTAACAAAATGATTGGTCTGAAGCTTCTGATTGTACTCACTTCGAACCTATAGAGAACTTCCACATGACTTCAAAAAATAACCGTCACAACAATTATTGGCGCTTATTTGGAGAGAAAGTAGAAAGATTCTGATTTTTTCCATGTTTCCCTCTTTAAAACTAAAGTGGACATGTGTCTTCTCTAGTCTCTCGATTGATAAACCATTTAGTCATTTAAACTCATCCTTTAATTGATTATGTGGCTCTTTTCAATTGACTTGTTATTTTTAGAAGTAAACACGTTGGGACCGTTAATTTATGTGTACCAATCTTTCACAACCATTTGAAATTATTAAGAAATATATACTATGCCAATCTTATTTTTAAAAAGGGCATATTTCATATCTATATTATAGTATTTAATTTTAAATATCTAACAAGATTTCAAACTATATAACTCTTCTAAATAAGAATAAGATATTCTCACCACCTGTTGGTGTATTTTAATCAAAATAAAACTTACTTACCTTCCCTTGTCCCATATTAGTTAGAAGAAAAGAACATGGAGTGGCTTATTAACTCTCTTCTTCACTCATGTTTAGTGAAGACTTAGAGAACTTGGCACTTCACGTGCGCAAGAAGGGAAGAAGGCGGAGAATAATCCAGCTAAATAACACCTTGCTACACCTATAAATAGAGGACTGTGGACTCTCTTTGATTCTACATAAGTTTTTTGAGTTTTGAGTTTTTCTTTGCGCAAAGAAGGGTGTTGTGTGAAGCTTCATATTTTCTCAAAGTTGTGCAAGCTTAGACAAAATAACAGTGAGTGGCTGGGCTTATTGTATCTTGGAAGCGACTTGCTAGAAACTATTGCATCGAATATTCCGTAGTGGTGAGAATCGTCTTAAAGAGAGCGACCTAGTCCGCGCCTCAACTTGCCTAACTTCACTTTTACTTTATTTTTTAGGTAATATTATTTTATATTTTCCAACAATTTTAAGACGATTAGCTATTGAATGAACTGGTGCCAACGCTAATGCTCCTATCACCAGCAACCTCAATAAGCTATTTAAGTTTAATGGGGAAAATTTCAAAAGATGGGCAAGTAAGGTTTTATTTTATTTGAAGCTTATGATGGTTACATGGGTTCTTACTTCTAAGAATCCTATAAAAGTAGCAACTGAAAATATGAGTGATGGTGAAAAAAAAAATGAAAATCTTGTTGTAAAATGGGAGAAAGGTGGGGAGGATTGTAAAAAATATTTGCTAAATTGTTTATCCGATCAATTTTATGATTATTATAGTACTACTTACTCTACGGCTAAGAAAATTTGGAAAGCTCTTCAACAAAAGTATGATTCCGAAGAAGCGGGTGCAAAGAAATATGCTTGTAGTCGTTATTTTCAGTATCAAATGGTGTAAAACAAGTCTATCCTTACTTAAACTCATGAACTCCAAAATTTAGTTCATGAAATTCAAACCGAAGGAATCAAGGTGAATGAACAAATGCAAGCAGTGGCCGTCATCGACAAGCTACCAAGTTTTTGGAAGGAGTTTCAAAAAGGCCTTCGTCACAAGCAAAATGAGCTTACTCTAGTGAACATCATGACACGCCTTAGAGTTGAAGAAGAAGCAAATAAATAAGATGGAAATGAGAAACCAATGGAGGCAAGGGATGCTTAAATCCAAATAAGGTACACATTGCTACTAGTGACAATGTTCCTAAGGGTCAAAATGCTAAAAATAGTGCCCATTTAAAAACTAAGGGGAAGTTTATGAAAAAGAAGCCATTTCAAAATAAAAATAAATTTCAAAATAAAAATAATGGCTATAAAAACCAAGGACCTCCTTCTAGATAATTTCAAAATAACAATTATGTTAGTACTAATAATCAAAGTATTATTAATTGTTGTTATGTGTGTGGCAAACCAGGCCATCATGTTAGGATCTGTCAATTTCAGAAACAAAGGTCATTCCAAGCTAATATTACCGAAGAGCAATTTGTGGCTATGATTAGTGAAGTGAATATGATTAATAAGTTGGAAGGAAGGTGGGTAGATACGGGTGCTTCGATATATGTTTGCCATAATAGAACTTGGTTTAAAAATTTCACCCCTATATAAAATGAAAGAAAAGTTTTACTTGGAGATTCTCATACTATCCAAGTTTTGGGCATTGGTGAAATTGATCTTAATTTCACATCGGGACATATCTTGACCCAAAGGGATGTTCTTCACACCCTGGAAATTAGAAAGAATTTAGTTTTTGGATTTCTTTTAAATAAGGCCGGATTTAAACAGACTATAGAATTTGACCAATATATCCTTACCAAGAATAATGTATTTGTGGGTAAAGGAAATGCATGTGAGGGTATGTTTAAATTAAATGTTGAAATCAATAAAGCATTTACTAGTTCTCTTTATATTGTTACTAGCTATGATATGTGGTATGCTCGTCTTTGTCTTTGAGGATACTATTTCTTGCTAGAAAAACAGAAATTTAATTACCCAACCATTAGTAAGTGTTCAGTTGACTACTATGAATACAAGATTTTACGAGGAAAACCCTAACGGGTAAAAAACCTCGGGAGCACCAGAAATCACTATGAATGAACAAACCAAGTACAAGTAAGGTTATACTATCCAACAATGACGCTTGAGTCCATAAGACCAATAGAATCCCTTCTTGAACGATCATTCAACGAGTCCACGCTACCTTCACAGCAATTCCACCGATTGAATCCACAATCCTAGCTCCACACACCAATATCCATGGTGCCAACGGAAATCCACCGTTCACTAAACTAGGTAGTTGAAGTTGGTATAGCTAAGCTATAAGGAACCATGCATCATATCATGAAGGTAAGTCTAGGAGACTATGGATGCATAGTGCAACAAATGTGAAGCCAAAGAAATGAACAAAGCAATATTCTCTTGGGAGCTTCTCAAAGGGACTTCTCTACTCAAAATACTAAAGAAGGATCATTATATATAGGCAGAGCAAAAACCTAGGATTTTTAACAGTCAAAAGCGTAGAAACCACAAATTTTACAAAAATTAGGTCAGGAATTACGAGTGGATCGATCCTACAAAATAGCTTGGATCGATCCTGGCACGAAGGTTGGGTCGATCCAATTATGCAGACCATAAATAGGATCGATTCTACATAAAATGCTGGATCGATCCAAAATGTGCAATAAACCAAAATTAATTTATTTTCAAGTGAAAAGAAACTATAAGCAATAAATGATCATTCCTAGGTGTTTGGGGCAATATATATCACCTATGGTCAATTGAATAATCTAGGTTCTAAGTCAAACTTACCTTCCTAAGACTTAAACCAATACACAAAGCAATACAAGCTTAAGCAAGATGATATTATCGAATTAATGCGCTTCTCTCGAGCTTAATGCAGCCGCTTGAGCTCTTAGGGATTACTGGCTTGAGACCAATCACATACGCTGGTTTTTGATAACTGAATTAGCCAACATATACATATGGTATACCTAACAATGTTAATAGTAAATATTTAAAAAATAAGACTTATGTTGGATTTCTACCTAAATTATAAAAAGATTTTGAAAAATGTGAATATTGTAGCATGACAAAGATTACAAGACAACCACATTTAAAAGTTGCTAGAAGTAGTGCATTATTAGATTTAATTCATACCGATATTTGTGAATTTGAAGGTATATTAACAAGAGGTGGTAAGAGATATTTTATTACTTTTATAGATGATTATTTTAAAATTTGTTATGTTTATCTTATGAAAAATAAAAGTGAAGCTTTTGATAAAATTGTAATTTTTATTAAGGAAGTGGAAATCTTTTTTAAAGGAAAATTTAAAGTTTTAGAAGTGATAGAGGAAAATAATATGAAGTGTGAGGACTTATCACTTATATTCAATCATTAGGCATAGTATATGAGACTTCACCTCCTTATTCACCATCTTCTAATGGAGTAGCCAAACGTTAATATAGGACTCTAATAGACTTAACAAATACTATGATAGCATATTTGAATGCACCTAAGAATTTATAGGGAGAAGCAATTTTAACTGCTAATTATATAATGAATAGAGTACCACTGTAGACATCCATTTTTGACCATGAGAAGGGTCATGAATGGTTGCCTATGATTTGAGCTGAAATAGGGTGTTAAAACCCTAAGTAGCTCATAGTACCCTTTTGGGCAGTTAGATAGAGGTCATTATCGCATGTAGGTTTTTTGGTCGGATTGAGTCGATTCTTTTTGCATTTAGTTTTTAGTGAGTTTAGGAATGACCCTGCTAAATTTCATAGCATTCCGAGACAGGCTTGATAGGAAATAAGGTCTTTTGTGATTTGAAAGGCAGTAAGTATTATCCTTTGGATCACAAAAGCTCTGAATGACTGTCGATCTTGTCCCGGATTGTCCCGAGACTTTGGCATGTATAATTAGGGTGTATTTGGTAGCTAAGTTGATCAGTGGCAAGGTCCATTGAGCCTTTAGGCTCATGTTTGGCTCTTAAGGCCCAATGGGCCCTTTTATGCTCATATTAGGGTTTCAACCGATGATGACTAGGATTTGATCTTTTTATCAAATCAAAACCTTCAAAAGCACTAAAACACTTTCTTAAATGTTTCTTAAAACTTATTTCAAGAAGTGGAAATGATCTCGAGAGCAATCGGTTAGCAGATTTCAAAACCCTAATTGGGCTCAACGGGCCCAAAACAGGTAATTGGTCAGCTTTTTCCTAAAAACTTTGGCTGAGGTAAATACATTTTCTCTTCAAACACTTCTTAAAACATGGAGAATCGAATCACGGTCATTTTGGTTCTCGAATTGTCGAATTTGGACTGAAACGGACTCGAAAAGCCGTAAGAAGCCGAAACCGGGTCGAAATGGGCTTAGATAGGCCCACATAGGGCAAATTTGCACTGGGGGCTCGATGACCGTCCCCCTAGGGATGGTCAACCGTCCTAGGGTGGATGTTCACCCGAGCCATTTTCCTATTTTGCTAGTTTTTCGAGTTTTGAGAGTTTTTAGCACTTGAGACTCTTCCAAACCCTATCTAGCTTAGCTTGGAGGGTTTTGCACGACTTTGGGGACTATGGAAGACTGAATTAGGACCCTTAGATCATTCCCTAGGGTTTTAATGAGAGTCATTGGTCAATTTGAGGTCTCTTCTATATATACATCACTTAGGAATCAGTTTGAAGGAGGAGCTTTGAGAGGAGAGACTTTTAGCACTTGTATAAGCTACTAGAACCCTAGCTACGAATTTGGAGGCCATTGGAGCTTGAAGAAGAAAGCTAAGAGCAAGGGAGAAGAAGGCTAAAGGTATATTTGAGTACACCATTGTTCTTGTATCAATGTTTTATATAACATAGTTAGGAATTAGCTTAGTTTGAATAGTTTGATTTTCTGCAGCATGTATGTTTTTTTAGTTTCTTCTAGTTATATGCATGAGTTAGGTTTGGAATGAGTGTTTAGATCATGTATGAATGCTTAGGATTAAATATCTTAGTGTTTGCATACAGTTTAGCATGTTTAGAATAGGTTTTGTTTTCTATTTTACATGATTAGTGTGCTTAACTCATGTTTAGTATTTTGTTTGAGTTCCTTATCATGTTGTGAGTATGTTAGATATGTTTTGATTGATAGGAGCATGTTTTAGGAGTTGTGTCTATATTCTAAATGCATGTTAAGGATTGTTTTGGCCTATCTAGTTTTCGGTTTTGATTTAGAATGCATGATTAAGTAAAGCTTGAGTCTTTTGGTATGATAGGATGAGTTTGTGTCTTGAGAATTGTTTTAGGATAGTCTTGTGTTTGTTTATATCATTTTTCTTGATCATGCTTAATGCTTGGAGTGTTATATGACTTGTGTTCGAGGGAGCATGCTATGGTAAATTCCTTCTCTTCTGTTAATTAGAAAGAGCATGATTTAATTTAATGGTATATTGTGTTTTGCATTGCATGTCATGATAGGTTGCATTATATTGCATTTTCACCATCTTTTATTCATTGTTTTAGGGTTTTAATCCATGTATAGGGTCACTTTTAATTGTGTTTGTTTATATCATTTTTCTTGATCATGCTTAATGCTTGGAGTGTTATATGACTTGTGTTCGAGGGAGCATGCTATGGTAAATTCCTTCTCTTCTGTTAATTAGAAAGAGCATGATTTAATTTAATGGTATATTGTGTTTTGCATTGCATGTCATGATAGGTTGCATTATATTGCATTTTCACCATCTTTTATTCATTGTTTTAGGGTTTTAATCCATGTTTAGGGTCACTTTTAATTGTGTTTGTTTATATCATTTTTCTTGATCATGCTTAATGCTTGGAGTGTTATATGACTTGTGTTCGAGGGAGCATGCTATGGTAAATTCCTTCTCTTCTGTTAATTAGAAAGAGCATGATTTAATTTAATGGTATATTGTGTTTTGCATTGCATGTCATGATAGGTTGCATTATATTGCATTTTCACCATCTTTTATTCATTGTTTTAGGGTTTTAATCCATGTTTAGGGTCACTTTTAATTCTGTCCAGTATTTAAAAGTGGCTTTAAAATGGGTTAAAAGCCTTCTTTTTAGGGTCAAATCAACTTAGAAACATGTTTAGGTTCACTTAGTGGAATTAGTTTGCATTTAGGAGCATTTTCATGCATTATGTGTTTAATTTAGTCATTTATTTATATATTTATATAATTTCTAGCATGCATTGTCTTAAGTGTTCTAGGTTGTTTAGATTAACTCAGGAAGTAGCTAGGGACTCTAGGTTAGGGGAGCCACTTGGCTCTACTTAGGATTCCCCTTTGTTGTAAAAGCTACATCAAATTAGGGATTCTAGCTCATTTAGGAGTCCATCTTCGAGAAGGTTTCTCAGTGAAATTAGAATTTAAGAGTTTGTTCTGGGATAAAACTCCCACTTTGGATGTTGAAGTACTTTAAACAGAAATAAACTCTCGAAGATTGAGTCTTAAATAAGGTAGAATACCTATGATCGTGTAATTCATTACAATAGGAGAATCTTAGGTATTCGAACTACGATGGACTTTGATCTCTATCAGGACACTGGTAAAGTACATAGGCAGCTAATAGGGTACAAGTCCACCCTTAGGTTGACTTATGTCACCTAAGGTCTTTAGGATTTTTATTTGTTTTCTTTATTATTTATTATTATTATTTATATCATATTATTCATATTTTTTGTGGTTGATTAGATAATTAGGATTGTTTGTGATAAGATTTTGATAAAGCCCAAAAGTGATTAGGAGACCTTTAATTAGGGTGAGATATGTGCCTACAAGATGAGTCCTGGAACCTTCCTATCTCATAACCTAGCCTTCGAATCCTGCTTTGGTTCAAAAACTTGCTTTTCCTCAAAAAATGGAGTCAATGTTTTATTGAAAATAAAACTCTTTTTTATGGTTTCCTTATTCCTTAAAAATAAGGTGGCGACTCCCAGTTTTTCTCAAATTCATTTCCTTTTTCAAAACCCAATCTAAGTGGACTCCCACAATAGAGAAGGATGATTATGATTGGATGATCTTGAGTGGATAATAGAGAAGGATAAATAAGTAGATAAAAGCTAGAGAAGGATAATAGAGAAAGATAATGAATTATCTACAATCCATAATGATAGAGAATCCAATTCCAAAAGCAATAAAAGAGATAGGAGCATGTGGGCACACGACGTGGCGAGTTCACAACCACGTAAGCATACTCTAGTTACTACCTATGAATTATAGAAAAATAGAAAGCCTAATCTTGACTTGAGAATTTGGGGATGTCTAGCTTATGTTAAAACGATTACTCCCAAAATTCATAAACTTAGGATTAAGGCAACTAGGTGTATTTTCATTGATATGCTTTGAATAGTAAAGCCTATAGATTCATAGATCTTGAAAATAATGTTGTAATTGAATCTTTGGATGTTATCTTTCATGAAGATAAATTTCTGTTTAAATCTAAAGATAGTGGGGGTCTAGAAATTGAATCTAAAATTCAAGAACCTAATTCCTCACATTTTAAAGATTTAAATATTAAACCTAAGAGAAGCAAACGTGCTAGAGTTTAATAAGATTTTGGGTCTGATTATATAGTATATATGTTGAGGGTGATCCTAAAACCTTAGAAGAGGCTTTATCTTCAAATGATTCTAATTTTTTGAAAGAAGCCATAAATGATGAGATGGAATCCCTACTATCTAATAAGACTTGGAAATTAGTTGATTTACCTCCTGGTTCTAGTACCATAGGATGTCAATGGGTTTTGAGAAGAAACTTAAACCCAATGGCACTATAGATAAATATAAAGCTGGATTAGTTGCTAAGGGGTTTAAACAAAAAGAAGATATTGACTTCTTTGATACTTTCTCACTTGTTACTAGAGTTACATCCATAAGATTGTTGATTGCCATAGCTTCTATACATGATTTAAAAATCCATCAAATGGATATAAAAACGACATTTTTAAATGGAGACTTAGAGGAAGAAATATATATGGATCAACCTGAGGGTTTTACTTTATCCGAGAATGAGGATAAAGTTTGTAAATTGACTAAGTCTCTATATGGTTTGAGACAAGCACCTAAACAGAGCCATGATAAATTTGATATGTGTATGTTAACAAATGGTTTTAAATCAAATGAAAGTGATAAATGCATTTATTATAAATATGATAATGGTGCTCATATGATTATTTGTTTATATGTGGATGATTTGTTAATTTTTTAGAACAAATCTATATATAATTAAAAATACCAAGTCTTTGCTTAACAATAGTTTTGATTCTAGTATTCATTTAACTACAATTGAAAAAGATAGTGATATTTTAAATCAAAAAGAGTATGCTAGTATCATTGGTAGTTTGAGATATGCTACGGATTGCACTAGACCTGATATTGCATATGATGTGGGTGTACTTAGTAGATTTACAAGTAAGCCAAGTTTTGAATATTGGAATGCTGTAAATCGAGTAATGAGATATTTAAAAAGAACTATTTACTATGGCTTGTTTTATAAACGATATCCTGCTTTACTTAAAGGGTATAGTGATGCGGATTGGAATTCCCGATACGGTGATTCATTATCTACCACTGGTTATGTTTTTACTTTAGGAGGTGGAGTGTTGTGACAACAAATTGTGTTTATTTTATAGTCTTTTCTTTCCTTTTTAATTATCTTTTACTTATATAATTGTTAGGATTAGGTGTTTTTATGTTTTCCTTTGTTTTTGTCTCCTGCAGGTTAAGCGACCTCTTTTTCTCGTCTTTTATGAGTCATTTGATGCCAATGAAGCCATGAGATCCGCTCTTGTGACTTAAAGCTCTCAAATCAACCTTTATTGGTGGAAGGATCGTTTGGATGCATGCATTTTCTGCATTTGGGAGCTAAAAAAAAAGATTTTTCAAGTTGGAGAATCTATTACCGGTAATGGAAATTGATTACCGGTAATAGATTGCAAATTTCATCAATTCAGGATGCAGTGCAGATTATTACCAGTAATGGATTTTCATTACCTGTAATAGATTTCGCGAATCCATTTTCTGCCGTGTTTTTGCAGCTTAAGCTAGGGGCTTTTTGGGGGTTTTTGTCCCTCATGTCTTGTAACCCTAAAGGGGGGTATTTAAGCCTATGTTTGAAGCTGAGGAGGGGTTCTCAAGTTGTTCTTAGATTAGTTCTTAGTTAGTCTCTTAGTTTAACCTAGGTTTTCATATGTTTTTGATGTTTTCTTTGTAGTTTAGGTTAGTTTTCTTTCAATCTCTTGTTGTTCATCCTTTGTAAGCTTAGTCTAGGTTATTTGTACTATTTTAATCTCAAGTTGTAAGCCACATTTAAGTTTATTAATCTAGTGATAGCATTTATTACTTCTTCTTGGCATTTATTACTCTTGTTTTGTGCATTTTCTTGCATTTCATGGCTAGCTAAACATTAAAGGTGGATTCTATGGTGGAACCCCTCTCCAAACCCTAGGTAAGTGTATTTCTCTCATTTCAAAAGCTTCAATGTCAAATGGAATGTTGTTTTCCCACTCTCTCATCTTATGAACCCTTGTAGATTCATATTCACGATCTAAATACAACCAGTAAGTTGTTGTGTTTAGATTGATGAGCACATATGCATTCTACTTGTTTGTGAAAATGCCAAGGAGAGTGGAGAACTACATTTCATCATTTGTCTCTCCGTTATTGAACTCATATTGCTAAATCCTCCATTCAAGACCATAGCTCAAATGGATTCTTGAGTGTGTGTTGTAAAAGAAAGCATTTACCATAGGTTTGGAAGGAATAAAACTATAGGATCCATCTTCTTTACTGTGCAAGGTTTTTCATACTCCTTGCCATTAACTTGGCACAAAAATCACTTCCAACAACAAACCAAACCCATACATCTTTCACTTTTGTTTATATTCATTGGATAGCATGACCTAAAAATCACTAGAACCTATTCCACTCCTTGTGGATATGACCTAGGAACTCCCTAGTTTATTGCTTGACGACCATTAGACTCTTACGCTTGGGAATCTCTTGCGCACTTCACACTTTTCACGTTCAAGCAATTGGCGCTGTTGCCTGGGAGTGGCGAGCGTTCTAGTTGATTCGAAGAGAGCTAGTGGTAATTTGCAATGACATTGCAAATCCGGTAAGTTTTCTTCCCCCTTTTAATTTATGCAAAATTCTTTGTGTATATAATACTTGTGAATATCATCTTGGTTGAGGTGGAATTGGTGCATATCGGTGTGGACTCGTGATGAGCAACATCGACCTATAAGAATCACAACTCAACAAGCTCCAAGAAATCCAATAGCAAGACGTCTATTTCACTTACATTCCACTCCTTCAATGGAGCACACCGGAAATCAACAAATTCCTGTAAATCCAAATGACCAAGGGTTGCCTCATAACCCACAAAGACCTTATGACCCTCCGAGACAAGGAGATGGTGTTGTCCTGCCGGCAACCCCGGCAGTGGGAAGGGGGATTCCTAATCCCCATGCTCAACCATATAGAGAACCCCTTGTCCCTTTGGCTAATCTAGGGAGGACTCTTAGAGAGATTCTGAGACCCACACGAACCACCACGCCCTCATGTATTTGCCTACCTCAAGAGGCCAACAAGTTTTCCATGTGACCGGAGATGATTCGTCTTCTCCCTGAATATAGATGGTTCGATTATGAGAATCCCTATACTTACATGAGAGATTTTGAGGATGTGTGTAGCGCGTTCCTTTCTACAGGATCACCCATACACATCATATGCTTGGTTTTATTCCCTTTCTCTCTCAAAGACAAAGCGAAAATGTGGTTTCACTCTCTTACTCCTAATTCAATCCACAATTGGAGTAACATGCAACGTATATTTCTTGATAAATTCTTCCCTCCGGGGCGCACTAATATACTATTGCGAGCAATCCAAAATTTTTCTGAAAACCGGGTGAATTTTTTGCAACTGTATGGGAAAGATACAAAGAGCTTCTTAATGCTATCCCTCATCATGGTTTGGATATAGGCCAAATCATTGGCTACTTTCATCAAGGACTTTCTTTAGAAAACAAGAAATATATCAAAATGATGAGTGGGGGACAGTTTTATGAGAAGAGCCCTGAAAAGGCCATACAGTGTTTTGACTCTATAGCAGAGAATGCCCGGAATTGAGAGATTAATTCCTCTCTTGATGCCGCTAGAGTGCAAAATGTGCCTGTGGGAGGAGGAAAGCATCATGTGAAAGATAATGATGACCTCCAAGCCAAAATCGCTAGTTTGACTAGGAAATTAGAGGCCATAGAGTTACAAAAAGTGAGTGAGGTGAGCACCGTACCCAAAGTGCCTACGGCACCTACGGGACCTAGGATGGAGGACTTGTGCATAATTTGCGATGATCCCACTCATTCCACCAATGATTGCCCTAATCTTCCCCAAGTCAAGGGAGCCATCCAAATCGAGCAAGCTAATGCTCTCAACTACCAAAGGAAGCCCTTCAACTCTCCATATTCTGAGACCTACAATCCGGGGTGGAGTAAACACCCCAATTTTAGTTGGAAGAGTGATGGAGGAAATGCTTCCTCAAGCCAAAGCAACCCACCTCCAAATCCTTTTCAAAGTAACCAAGGCTTTCCAAATCAGAATTTTCCAAATCAAAATTTTTAAAACCAAGGTTTCCAAAATCCTAATCAAGGTCAAGGTCCTATGTATTAAGGTCAAGGGTTTCCACCAAACCCTAACCCAAATTTTGGTCCACCCATTCCAGTGAATTCTTACCTACCACCCCACAAAAGGAATTATGATGATGTGATTAACCAACTTGTACAAAATCAAGCTCAAACCACTCAAGCCATAGGGGACATGAGAACCCAATTGACTAAGTTAACCACCACTTTGGGAGCACTTCAACAAGAGAAAGGAAAATTTCCCTCTCAACCCGTGCAAAATCCACAAAGTCAACATAGTATTGGATCCTCGAGTTCAAATGAAGGGAACCATGAACAAGCTAAAGCCATTACCACTCTTCGAAGTGGAAAAATCATTGATAAAACCATCCCACCAAAAGATTCTGCAAAATAAATTTCTCCAAATTCACAAAATGAATCTAAGGGGGATGAGAAAGAATTGAAAATGCGCCTAGTGTTCCCAAACCAAGTGGTATTGAGGTTGGTTCAAGCCAAGACAGGGCTAACGTCATTCCTGCCGCCCTTTTCCTCAAAGACTTAGGGCACCTAAGAAATTGACAAATCATGCTGAGATATTTGAATTGTTTAAACAAGAGAAAGTCAACATACCTTTGTTGGATGCTATTAAACAGGTGCCCTCGTATGCAAAGTTCTTGAAAGACTTGTGTACCACAAAAAGGAAATTGGACGTGCATAAGGAAGTTTTCATGACTGAACAATCCACATCACTTTTGCAAAACACTTTGCCCCGTAAATACAAAGACCCCGGGACCCCTACCATTGAAATCAGCATAGGGAATTCCAAAGTGGGTAGAGCTTTAGTAGACTTGGGAGCAAGTGTCAATCTTTTGCCATATTCTGTGTATATGGAGTTGGGGTTGGGAGAGTTAGAGTCAACTAGCATCAAGCTGCAGTTAGCTGACAGGAGTGTTAAAATTCCAAGGGGGGGGTAGTAAAGGATGTCTTAGTGCAAATAGATAAGTTCTACTTTCCCGTCGATTTTGTGGTTTTGGAGACCCAACCTGTTTTAGATTCAGGGAGTCAATTCCCTGTAATTCTTGGGAGACCTTTCTTGGCCACAGCTGATGCGTTGATCCAGTGTAGGAGTGGGCTTATGACCATCACCTTTGGGAATATGACTGTAAATTTGAATATTTTCAATCTAATGAAAGAAGTGGGGGAAGATATGGAGGATGAGGTGCATGATGTGAGTAGGATAGATACTCTAGTACAGCACCAATGGGATCTTTCTGCCCATGATGATCCATTACAGTCATGTTTGGTGAATGAGATTGCTGATGTAGAGGAAGTGAGTGAAGAGATGGAGTTTCTATACTCCATTCTCGATAGTGAGGAAATTCTGGAAGTAAATGGGTGGGTGCCTCGCTTCGAGGCGTTGCCACCCATTGAAAAGAGTCTTGTACCATCAAGTGTCCAACCACCTGAGTTAGAATTAAAGCCTTTACCCTCTGAGTTGAAGTATGCTTACTTAGGTGATAATGAAACCTATCCCGTGGTTATATCTTCTCACTTGAAGAATGACCAAGAGCTTAAATTGATGGATGTGCTTAGAGCCCATAGGAGTGTCATTGGTTGGTCCATTGCCGACCTCAAGGGAATTAGTCCCTCTCTTTGCACCCATAGAATTTACCTCGAGGATGATGTCAAGCCTTCCCTCCAACCTCAAAGAAGATTAAACCCTGTTATGAAAGAAGTGGTGCAGAAGGAAGTGTTAAAATTGTTAGATGTAGGGATTATCTATCCTATTGCGGATAGTAAGTGGGTTAGTCCGATCCAAGTGGTACCTAAAAAGTTGGGTATCACTGTGGTGAAAAATGAGGATGATGAATTGATCCCCACACGAGTCACGACTGGGTGGCGAGTGTGCATTGACTATAGAAAGCTTAATTCATCCACTAGGAAAGACCACTTCCCATTGCCCTTCATTGACCAAATCCTTGAGAGAGTAGCGGGGCATGCTTTCTATTGCTTCTTAGATGGGTATTCAGGCTATAACCAAATAGAGGTTTCCTTAGAGGATCAAGAAAAGACCACCTTCACATGTCCCTTTGGGACATTTGCCTTTAGGAACATGCCTTTTGGCTTGTGCAATGCTCCTGGTACCTTCCAGAAATGCATGACTGGACTCTTTAGTGACATAGTGGAGAAGATTGTGGAGGTCTTTATGGATGATTTCTCAGTCTTTGGGGACTCATTTGACAGATGTTTGGAGAACCTATCTAAGGTTCTAAAAAGATGTGAGGAAACAAACCTTGTGCTAAATTGGGAAAAGTGTCATTTTATGGTGACACATGGAATAGTGCTTGGGCATATCGTATCTTTTAGGGGGATAGAAGTCGATAAGGCTAAGATAGAATTAATCTCTAAGCTTCCTTCCCCTAAGACTGTGAAAGATGTGAGATCATTCTTAGGGCACGCTGGCTTTTATAGGAGATTCATTAAGGGCTTTAGCGGCATTGCGCGACCCTTGTGTAATCTTTTGGGGAATGATGTTCCTTTTGAGTGGGAGCATGATTGTGAGGTTGCCTTTTGCAAATTGAAAAAAATGTTAACTTCACCTCCCATCATGCAAACACTCAATTGGAACTTGCCCTTCGAAATTATGTGTGATGCCAGTGATTTTGCCATAGGAGCGGTGTTGGGTCAGAGGATAGATGAAAAACCACATGTGATCTATTACGCTAGTAGGAAATTGAATGATGCCCAAAGGAATTACACAACTACTAAGAAAGAGTTGCCAGCGGTGGTTTTTGCCTTAGACAAGTTTCGGTCGTACATCCTATGTTCACCTATTTTAGTCTTTACTGACCATGCGGCACTGAAATATCTTTTGACAAAGCAAGATGCCAAACAGAGACTAATTAGGTGGATTCTACTTCTCCAAGAATTTAATTTAATAATTAAAGATAAGAAAGGAGTTGAGAACGTTGTCGCCGACCACTTGTCTAGGATATCCTTTGATGATTATGCTAACACCCTCCCCATTTCAGAGACATTCCCTGATGAGCAACTGTTTGCTCTTTCCATTTGCCCTTGGTATGCGGATATTGTAAATTATATAGTGACTGAACAGGTCCCTACCCATTGGAATACCCAGGATAAAAACAAATTTTTGAGAGAAGTGCAGAAATATTTCTTTGATGACCCTTACCTTTTTAAGTACTGCCCTGACCAAATCCTGAGAAGATGTGTGCCAGATAGTGAAATACCTAGTGTCATATCTTTCTGTCATAGTGAGGCATGTGGGGGTCACTTCTCTGCTAGGAAAACTGCTGTGAAAATCTTACAATGTGGCTTTTATTGGCCAACCCTGTTTAAAGATTCTTTTGAATATTGTAAAAGCTGTGAGCGTTGCCAACGATTGGGCGGTGTCATGAGAAGGCACATGATGCCCCTCGCACCCATTATTGTTATTGAAATTTTTGATTGTTGGGGCATCGACTTCATAGGGCCCGTCCTATCATCGTTTGGCAACCTGTACATCCTCCTGGCAGTGGACTATGTGTCCAAATGGGTTGAGGCTATCCCATCTAGAACAAATGACCATAAAATTGTTTTGAAATTCTTGAAAGAAAACATTTTGTCTAGATTTGGGGTACCTAAGGCAGTTATCAGTGATGGCGATTTGCACTTTTGCAACCGCCCATTTGAAGCTTTAATGAAAAAGTATGGGGTAACCCATAAAGTGTCAACTGCCTACCACCCACAGACAAATAGCCAAGCTGAGTTGGCTAATAGGGAGATCAAACATATCTTAGAAAAGACGGTTAATCCCAATAGGAAAGATTGGTCACTTCGTTTGACTGACACTTTATGGGCATACCGCACAGCCTTCAAAACTATTTTAGGCATGTCTCCCTATCGCATTGTCTATGGTAAAGCTTGTCACCTGCCAGTTGAGATGGAACACAGGGCATTCTGGGCCATTAAGCAGTTTAATTTCAATATTGATGCAGCAGGTTCGCAGAGAAAGCTCCAGCTGAGTGAGCTTGAAGAAATTAGGCGGGATGCCTATGAGAGCGCTAGGGTTTACAAGGACAAGATGAAAGCTTTTCATGACAAGAACATAGCTCGTAAATCTTTCGAGCCGAATCAGAAAGTCCTCCTGTACAACTCTAGGCTGCACCTCTTCCTTGGTAAGTTGAGGTCCCGTTGGGTGGGGCCTTTCGTGGTTAAAACTGTGTTTCCTAATGGGGCGGTGGAGATTGAGAATCCCAAGAATGGCAACGTTTTCAAGGTAAATGGACAGCGACTTAAGCCATTTTTGGAGAACTTTTTGCGTGAGACTGTGGTTGAGGATCTAGTGGACCCAGTATATCACGAGGCCCCATATGAGTAACTTCTGATGTTATTCATTGTAAATAGTCTTTTATAGTTCTTTTGTCTTTCATTTCTTTGGAAAATGTGGATATGCTAACCCTTGTGCAGGATATAGCTGATTCATAGGTGATTCACAAATGCTTTTGTGCCCTTTCTCTCTAATTTTGTCTTGGATGCGTATCTTTTTAAGCATTAAGGATAATGCACATTTCAAGTTGGAGGGGGAGGTACATTTGTGTTGATACATTTGAATTGATTCTTCATTTTGGGGAAATTTTGTTTTACTTGTGCAAAATACTCAATTTTATTCAAAATTTTTGCGAAGAGTGCTAATTGAACTTGTAATCTTATGCTTATATGTGAATGTACTTAGAACCCTCTCTATTATGCTTTGGTTTGATTGTCTGTCTTTGCATTGAACTCTCCTATATACACTTGCACAGCAATGTAGCATTTCGAGCTAGTTAATGTAGTTAGGCAAGGATTCACGTATTTCATCCATTCATGTTATTCCTTCATCAAGCCATACATCCATTATGCCTTTTGTATATGCCCAATATGAGTTTTGTGCACAAAGTCCATAGTCAGAGCCACTTTTGCTCAAAAATGCCATTCAAGCATGCTCATTCTATTCTTTTGCATTTTGCTTAATGGGGAACATTCACACATGTTTGAAAAGTGATTTTAGGCCATTTTTGAACATTTGATCCTAAATTCTTGCTTGTGTCACCATTAGCACCATGTTAGAGCCTAAAAGTTGCCATTTTTATGAAACCATTTTTATGAGGTGATAGTACTTGCTCATGTTTGTGTAATGAAGTGAGTTCTTGATGCTTTATTATGTTCTGCTTGCAGTCTCTTGGTAGGGACTAGCAAGATTTAAGTTGGAGGGGGTGTTGTGACACCAAATTGTGTTTATTTTATAGTCTTTTCTTTCCTTTTTAATTATCTTTTACTTATATAATTGTTACGATTAGGTGTTTTTATGTTTTCCTTTGTTTTTGTCTCCTGCAAGTTAAGCGACATCTTTTTATCGTCTTTTATGAGTCGTTTGATGCCAAATGAAGCCATGAGATCCGCTCTTGTGACTTAAAGCTCTCAAATCAACCTTTATTGGTGGAAAGATCGTTTGGATGCATGCATTTTCCGCATTTAGGAGCTAAAAAGAAAGATTTTTCAAGTTGGAGAATATATTACCGGTAATGGAAATTGATTACCGGTAATAGATTGCAGATTTCATCAATTCAGGATGCAGTGCAGATTATTACCGGTAATGGATTTTCATTACCGGTAATAGATTTCGCGAATCCATTTTCTGCCGTGTTTTTGCAGCTCAAGCTAGGGGCTTTTTGGGGTTTTTGTCCCTCATGTCTTGTAACCCTAAAGGGGGGTATTTAAGCCTATGTTTGAAGCTGAGGAGGGGTTCTCAAGTTGTTCTTAGATTAGTTCTTAGTTAGTCTCTTAGTTTAACCTAGGTTTTCATATGTTTTTGATGTTTTCTTTGTAGTTTAGGTTAGTTTTCTTTCAATCTCTTGTTGTTCATCCTTTGTAAGCTTAGTCTAGGTTATTTGTACTCTTTTAATCTCAAGTTGTAAGCCACATTTAAGTTTATTAATCTAGTGATAGCATTTATTACTTCTTCTTGGCATTTATTACTCTTGTTTTGTGCATTTTCTTGCATTTCATGGCTAGCTGAACATTAAAGGTGGATTCTATGGTGGAATCCCTCTCCAAACCCTGGGTAAGTGTATTTCTCTCGTTTCAAAAGCTTCAATGTCAAATGGAATGTTGTTTTCCCACTCTCTCATCTTATGAACCCTTGTAGATTCATATTCACGATCTAAATACAACCAGTAAGTTGTTGTGTTTAGATTGATGAGCACATATGCATTCTACTTGTTTGTGAAAATGCCAAGGAGAGTGGAGAACTACATTTATCATTTGTCTCTCCATTATTGAACTCATATTGCTAAATCCTCCATTTAAGACCATAGCTCAAATGGATTCTTGAGTGTGTTGTAAGAGAAAGCATTTACCATAGGTTTGGAAGGAATGAAACTATAGGATCCATCTTCTTTACTATACAAGGTTTTTCATACTCATTGCCATTAACTTGGCACAAAAATCACTTCCAACAACAAACCAAACCCATACATCTTTCACTTTTGTTTATATTCATTGGATAGCATGACCTAAAAATCACTAGAACCTATTCCACTCCTACGCTTGGGAATCTCTTGCGCACTTCACACTTTTCACGTTCAAGCGTGGATTTATTTGTTAGAGCTCTAAGAAAGAACAAATAATAGCTAAGTCTACTATGGAGTCAAAGTTTATAGCTTTGGCATCAGCCAGTAAAGAAACAAGTTGGTTAAGATATTAATTGTCTGAAATACTAATGTGGGAAAAACCTATACCACCTATCTTAATATATTGTGATAGTACTGCTGCAATTGGAAGAGTACATAATAAATAATATAATGAAAAATCCAGATCTGCAAGGTATAAACACAGTATTGTGAGATCATATTTCAGCAATAGTGCTATAAATATAAATTATGTGAAATCTTGTGATAATCTTGTTGATCCTTTAACAAAAGCTCTAACTAGAGACAAGATCTGGAATACATCGAGGGGGATGGGACTTGAGCCCAAAGAAAATTAAATCGCCTATGAGGATACCATTCCTAGGGACTGGAGATCCCAAGAACTAGGTTAAAGGAAAAACGAATCATAGAGTGGTTTGAATGGACATACAAATTAAAAATCTTAAAAAACTAATTGTCCATCCCTTCTATAACGATTTAGAGGTTGAGATTACTTTAATCTCTTAATGAGTTCTATTGCCCTTATTGGTGGAATGTTAGAGTTACGGGAGCATCCTTGATAGACTCACCTATATAGTTTGGAAGTGAGGCCGCTTCCTATGAGAATTAGGCTAATTCTCTAGAGCACTTATAAAAATCGAGATAAAGCACATTGCCATAACGTGCTGGCTTTTAGAAGCTTAAATTAGGATACCTTGAATAATATGTGTATGACGTAGTTCTAGTATCCTCAAACAGTCTTAGTTTCAAGGCTTAGTCCACTTTGACTCTAATACTAGATTTACCGAAATACTAAGTGAAGGTTTCAAGGCAGTGCCACCTTCATGAGGCATATGGTTCTATCTTTGCCCATAATTTTTTTTGTTTTTAATTTTTTTTATTAAAATAAGTGGTGGATTGTTGGTGTATTTTAATAAAAATAAAACTTACCTATCTTCTCTTGTCCCATATTGGTTAGAAGAAGAGAACATAGAGTGACTTATTAGATCTCTTCTTCACTCATGCTTAGTGAAGGCTTAGAGAACTTGGCACTTCACGTGCACAAGAAGGGAAGAAGCTCTCTTACTCAGACCACTTATATACCTAGTTTTGGTCAGACTTATGAACATTCTATAACAGTCCAAAATTCATTTTATAATTTAGTTATTTTTTCTGTTACAGATTCATATTCAAATTAAATCAGATTTATCACATGTTTTATTTTTAAAATTTTGTAACCTCTACTTGTTATGAAAAACAATTCATTTTAGGTTTGAATTTTTTTTCATAACCTTCAAAAATGAAGTGAATGCCATGTTTAATTCTACAGCATATGTTACACCTTCTTACACCTATAAATAGAGGACTAATCTAGGCATTCTAACTCACTAATTCACAAGCTCTCTCTTCTCTATTTGATTCTATATAATTTTCAGATTTTCTTTAAGTGTTTTGTGAGTTTTTCTTTGGGCTCTCTCTTCTCTATTTAATTCTATATAATTTTCAGATTTTCTTTAAGTGTTTTGTGAGTTTTTCTTTAAGCAAAGAAGGGTGTTGTGTGGCGCTATTTTCTCAAAGTTGTGCAAGCTTAGAGAGAATAACAATGAGTGGCTGGGCTTGTTGTATCCTGGAGGCGACGTGCTAGAAACTATTGCATCGGAATATAGAAACTATTGCATCGGATATTCCGTAGTGGCACGAATCGTCTTAAAGAGAGCGACCTAGTTTGCGCCTCAACCCGCCTAACTTCACTTTTACCTTATTTTTGAGGTAATATTATTTTATATTTTCCAACACCTATTAAGAAAAAAAAAAATAGCACGTATAAAGATAAAATATTAAATTTATATTATATTCAATTTAAAATGTAAAACTTCATTTTAAAAAAAAAATTTCCCACACATATTTAAAATGTAGAACTTCATTTTTTTAAACTTAAAAACCCTCAGTTTGTGCAGAAATATTTTAATAGTGTTGCAAATTTATAATTGTGCACTAATATAAATATATAACATTATTATTAGGCTTAATTATACTTTTATACCTTGTATTTTGAGATAGTTTTCAATTTGGTACATGTACATTGTTTTTTTTTCAATTTCATATTCAAACTTAAAAAAAAAAAATAATCAATGACAAATTACAGACGGCCGTTAGTGTGACAAACAGAAAGCTGATGTGGCTAGTTGACGGGTTAGCCATGTGGCGAAGAGGAAAGACTCTCGTTCGAACCATAGATGTTTTGTTCGAATAGTGGCAGAAAAAATAATTCCTCAAGATTTGTTGGTTCGAACCAAGGCATAAAAGAGGATTTATGGTCAATAAAATGTTCATATCCAAAGAGCTAAAAACATACAAGAGAGCAACATAAAGTGCAGTTAAAAAAAAAAAAATACGAATGTAAAAAGCAAAAGCTAAAAACCCATTGAATTAAGCTTTGCTCACTCACCGCAATAAAAATAAGGATTTTTTTAGTCTAGGTCCTTCATATTAGAGGTCTGGACTATTTGGTCCAACAAAAAAAGTGTTAACCCGTTAGGTCCTTCATTCAAATTTGCGGACAAAATTACCCTTTAATAAACAAGTCATGCAGAAAAAAAAAAAAAAAAAAAAAAAAAAAAAAAAAAACCATTAAAAAAAAAAAGCTACCCCCACGGCAAGAACCCATGAAAAAAGGAACCATATTTATTAAAAAAAAAAAAAATTTCTTTTGAGATTTATTTTTGAGCTCGTTAATTTATTAAGCAAAATATAAGAAACTTATTTACAACCTCATCTGAGGGACCAAAAACATAATATTTTTCTTGAAATCAACTTTACTCATGAGTTTAACATAGCTAACCAAACAAATCATTCTTCCTCCTTAGCGGTGACTGCTCATCAAATATCCATTTCCTTTTAAAATAATATTTGGGCTCTTATTTAAAGTGCCGTTAAGATGAAATGCTTTCCTATGAAAATTGTTTACTTGGTCTCTATTGATGGGTGCTAGGCCATGAAAACAAGGTATTGAAAAGGAAGAAACATGGGACCATCATTTGCAATCTGTAATTAACCTTTTTTTAGTTGCTCGTCAGACTGGATTGTCTTTTACGACGCTTCTTGACAAAAAAAAAAAATGTAAGTTTTTAAAACCTCTAAACTAATAAATTTCAAGTTTTTTTAGAAAATTTTACATTCATCCCACATTATGTTGGGAGAGAACTCACAAATGCATGTGGATTTTGTATTTATTTGAATCAAATGTCATAAAGTTTGAACTATTCATATTTTTTTCTAGAACTTTGGCAATAAAATCACATATGTGAAGGGATGAACACACATATAAACTTGGGTGTTGTTTGAGTTGTGTATCTTCGTATAAATATATATTTGTGATTTTATTAGTACGCTTTGGTCAGAAAATTTTGATTTTTTTTCTATATTTCATAAATCTTGTAAATAAACACATATACAATCTGTAATTTAAATGATAATTTATATGTTTGATTTTGGCATCTCATATAAATTTGTGTTTATACTTTTATGCCATTGGATGCTCATATAAATTGTGTTCATTCTCATATATTCTTACTGAAAATATATATTTTTACAAAAACGTTGTGTTTTCCAATTTTTACAGAAAATATATATGTTTTTTGTATGAAATCTCAAATATTTTATCTTCCTAAATAATTCAAATTTGAAATTGAAATAAAATAGGAAAGATTCAAAAAGGAATTAAAATTTAGCAAAACTAAATCTGACGGGGACAGTTTAGTCTTAAAAAAGAAAAAAAAATGACTTTCATCTATTAATGTTAACCCATAAGAATCTCATGAGTTAATACTTTTTTGCTTGGATCTATTAGTCTAAACCATTAAAAGAAAAAACCTATGACTAAAAACCCCTAAAAATAATAATTAACAAGAAAGAGAGAAGTTAGTGAGAGGAAAATGTTAGGTGGGACCCACAATTAAATAAAAATAAAAATAATTATAGAAAAAGAAATGAAAGTTAAATAGTGTCCACGTGCAACATTAGCTTTGACTCAATGATTCATGGCTCTCCCATTACGGGATGAGATTCTAGGTTCTATTCCTCGTGGATTCTCCCCACTAACAACTAACTAGTATCCCTTACTGATGTATATCAATTGGAATATATATATATATATATATATATATATTGTCAACCTGTAATGATGAAGAATCTTAAAATTTTTGTTTTAAGTAAAAAATTGGATCAATGTTATAGTGTCACATTATTTTAAAATGGGGTAGTGAAAAGTTCGGAAGTCCCCAATTTACTTGATATATGGATTTCATGGATTTGGATGAATTCAATTAATTCAATAATGAACAAATCTCATATGACAATTATCAAACACATAGAATGCAATATAATGAGCATCACAAAATATGTAATTATCAAGATGGATCTATGAACAACAATATCATCACATCCTTCTTGATAATCCAATCTATACTACTTATAAAAGTCTAAATGATGAAAAACTTTTGATTCACTAAAATACCCCTATAATAAATTATAATGACATTTATGCCCTCCTATAATTTTAATTTCTTAAAATCTCTTTAACTTCTTTATTAGAAATCTTCTTTTTAATTATTTTTTTTTTATTCTTAATAACTTTAGAACTACTCATTCTTTATCAAGTTTTCTAATTTGTGTATAATCATTTTTTAAAATAAAAATTTATTATACTTTAGTTGTGCATTTTTTGTATTATATTATATTTTCTATATCTATACATATATATACTGAATTAATCAATTGCGGTACATACCGCAAATGCGATACTCGATCTAAGCCTTCCATGGCATGCGTGTGCTTGTCACTGAAAGGATGTGACAAAAATGGATTCGCAGCGGAAGTAGAAAAC
>JAESVK010082673.1:0-13605 GCA_017140935.1 Hamamelis virginiana
TGATCATTGGCTACTACAGTAATTCCAGACTTTTTAGGAACAACTTGGGTAGGAGCTACCCACTCACTATCAGAGATGGGGTATATGATACCCGCATCCAACAATTTAAGTACTTCCTTTTTCACCACTTCCTTCATATTAGGATTGAGTTTTCTTTGAACTTCTCTAGATGGCCTAACCCCCTCTTCAAGGTGAATACGATGCATGCAAATAGATGGGTCAATCCCTTTCAAATCCGCTACCGACCAACCTATTGCTTCCCTATACTTTTTCAGAGTGTCAATTAGGGCTCTCTCTTGTAAATCACTCAAATCAGAGGCAATAATGACAGGGAGAGTTTCATTGGGCCCTAAGAATGTGTACTTCAAATGGGAAGGCAAAGGTTTGAGCTCAAGTGTAGGAGGTGACTCCAACGAACTAGGCATAGGTGTACTAGCCAACGGTGGTAATGGTTCGAGTGTAGGTGTCCAAGTTAGGCTACCTATTGCTTGGGATGACTCTAAAACTTGATTAACTTCCTCGATGCATGAGTCAATATCAAAGCTATCAATATCAAAGTAGGCAAGGCATGCCTCCAAGGGGTCCTCAGTAAGGATGAATGGGAGGGATTCTTCCACTAGCACATCAATAATATCCACAAATGAACATTCCTCAAAGTGATGAGGATGGTTAGCCGCATGATAAACTTGCAGCTTGGCCTTCATGTTGCCAAAAGACACCTCCATGATTCCATATTTGCAGTGAAGAACTGCATTGGCGGTCACCAACAAAGGTCTACCTATAATCACAGGGATTTAGGGTCTACTACTATCCACAGGTTCCATGTCTAAGACTATGAAGTCGGCAGGAAAGACAAAGGATTCAATTTTAACAAGGACATCTTGTAGAACTCCCCTAGTACCTTAGTGGACCTGTCAGCAAACTGGAGAACAGTAGGTGTGGGCCTTAACTCTCCTAACTCCATCTTCGCATACACAGAGTATGGAAGAATGTTCACACTAGCCCCAAAGTCTACCAAAGCTCTATCCAAGAAATGATCTCCTAGGAAACAGGGTATTGTGGGTGTTCCAGGGTCACTCTTCTTAACAGGGATTTGATATTGGCAGACTGCACTAGCTATGTCAACAAGTGCAGAGGATTGAGCTAAATGCACACGCTCTCTCCTTTGATGGGTACAAAGGTCTTTCAAAAACTTGGCATAAGATGGAATTTGTTTGATAGCCTCAAGTAGTGGAATATTGATTCGCACTTGCTTAAACACCTCCAACATATCATCAACAGAAACTCCTTTTTTAGCTTTCTTAGAAGGCGACACAAGCGCCGAAGGAAAAAGAACTTTGGGCACATAGGATGCCACGGGGTCTTCTATCCTAGAAGGAAAGTTATCCCTCTCGATTTCTTCAACAACCTCTTTTTCAGGACTTCTCTCTTTTCTTTTGCTACTCTCATCACTCCCCACCTCTACAATTGGAGGTGCACAATCCTCCTCCATGACATCCTCTCCTACCCTATTATCCACCACTCTCCCACTTCTAAGCACAGTAATGGCTTGCACATCCTCATGCTTGACCGGCTCTTGAGAGGTAGAACTCTCAGCCACATAAGCTCCCTTAGGGTTCCTAACTGGTTGACTAGGTAATTTCCCCTCTTCCCTACGGTTCAAGGAAGCTGCTATTTGGCCCACTTGGGTCTCAAGCTTGGCAATTGATTGCGAATGAGAATGGAGAAGTTGGTTATTGGCTTCCATGGCTTTTAGAGCACTCAAGACTTGCTCTTCAAATCCAGGGGTTCTTTGAAGTGATTGGGGTTGTGGTACTTGGACAACTTGTTGGGTCGGAGGATTGAATGGTGGTTGAGAATGAGGCACCATGGTGCCTTGGGATTGGTATTGATTCTGAGGTTGGGGAGGCCTATAAGGTGCAACCATGCCCTGATTTGGTCCTTGGTAATTGGGTCTCATGGGTTGAGAAGATTGGATGGGCGGCCTAGGTGGTTGTTGTTGACCCCAACGAAAGTTAGGATGATTTGCCCATCTCGGGTTGTAGGTATTTGAGTATGGGTCACTCCTAGGTTGCACATACCCTTGGGCAACATTGACATGCTCTTGAATGAATTCGGGGTATTGCCCCGCCATGGGACAAGACAGAGTATCATGGGTAGGATCCGAACATATGGAACAAAACTCAGACACCGAATTGACTATGGCCTTGGAAGGCTTCTCATGAAGAGCTATGAGTTGGTCTAATTTTTTGGACAACACCTCAATGTTTTGATTGGAAGAAGTGGTTTCAATTTCATAGATACCTCCTTTCTTAGATGAAGAGGAGGACGGTGTTGGTGCAGTTTTCTCTCTCTCAGACAAACCCATGGATTCCATATGGTAGGAATCCTCACTCATAGTCTCAAACAATGCCCAAACTTCATTATCGCTCTTTCTCAAAACAGACCCTCCACAAGCCGAATGGACTAATTGCCTATCCCTCTCCCTCAATCCTTTAAGAAAAGATTGCACTATTTGCCACTTGGGGATATCATGGTGTGGGCAAAGTCTAATCAACTCTTTCAATCTCTCCCAAGACTCATAAAAGGACTCCCCCTCGATTTGGGTGAAGTGGGTAATGCTATGGCGCATCTGGGAGGTCTTGCCTATGGAGTAATATCGGGCCAGGAAAAGCCTTTGAAGCTCCTCCCAAGTGGTTACAGGCCTAGGTGGTTCAAGGAACGTGCTTGTCAATTTGCGGTGTGCTCAATTACGTCCCAAGCGTAGGAACTCAATTATCGCCAAGCATAATAAACTATGGGAATCAACAGGTCATTTCCACAGGGAGTGGGGACTACGAAGGATCCTTAGGCATTGAAACCCAAAGAATGTGTACTTAAAGTAAATCATGGGGGTTTGTTGATTGGTTTGATTTGGTAACCGGTTGCGATTGAAATTAACACAAAAGAAACAAATGGTAGGGTTCTAGGGTTTCTACTCATCCACAACTAGGTAACAAGCATCTCTCATTAATGTTCTCATCTAGGATCCATTGAAGAATGGTCTTTGATGGATGATATAACTTTGAAAGCTTTTTAAACAAGTATGAATATGGGAATGATACCAAATGCTCACTTAAGCAATGTTACAAACACTTAGCATGCATTTAGGTTCAAGCACAATGTGTACCAAGGTCAACTTGTTCACACATTGTCAAGAAGATGCCATCCTAAGCATTGAGAGAAGAAATAGTGAGTATTTGGCATCATACCCTTTCCATTAAACACAAAAAGATGAGAGAGTGTTGATACCTTTGTTGGTGATGAGTTTCCACCGTTTGAACCCTACCTTGGAGGTTTAGAACTCCATTAAAGCTAGGTTAGAAGAAATAAATGCAAGACAAGAATGGTAAATGCACAAAGATTGAGAAATAACTTCTATTGAAAGATTACAAGACAAAGAAACCAAGTTCAGCTACTAAGAAACTAGTTTAAAGAGTCAAACTAAAGATTACAACTGAGATTTAACAAGAACAAGCAGAAATCTAACCTAAACTATGAAGAAACCCTAGAAATATGAGAAAACCCTAAGCTAAAACTAAATAACCTAAGAGAAAACTAAGTGTTGTCCCTCTTTCAGCTGAGAAAGAGGGTATTTATACCACTTACACGAATGGGGGCTAAAGACAAGAGTGCCCTCACAAAAATAGACAATTTACGAACAAAATGCTGAAATCCCGACCTTTTGTACCGGTACAACATTACCTGTACCGGTACAAAAACACACTGCCTCCAAAGTGACATTTTGTACCGGTACAAAATTGCCTGTACCGGTACAAAATTGCAGAAATGCTGAAATGTTGTTATAAGCTTGCTTGACACTTCACCAACCCTCCGAGCGCCTCCAAGGGTAAAAGGGCTTTCACCAAACACCTTAACTAGGCAAGATTGACTTGTCAACAACCGGCAACGGTGAGAGGTGATAAACGATGGAGCTCATTTGTACACAAAAGATGGGAGAATTTCACCGTTCGACACCCATTGTCCTGAAACAAGACCAAACGGTCAAACGCACCTATTCCACACATAAAGCATCCAAAATGTATGATGAAAGTAATAAAAACACTATATAAATCATGTGAAATATGTGTTAAACACACCCCCCTAACTTAAGCCTTGTTCGTCCCGAACAAAGGTCAAAAATGAATGAAACAAAATGGAAAGGAAGAGCAATTGCATCTTTTCACTATCATGAAGCAAACAAGGATGAAATCGATACTAAAAACTTCATAACATATGCAAATGTTTGAAACAGTTAAGCTTGAATCTTCCCAGTGTATGTGATGTGTACCCGAATGAAAAACACTTACCATATACAATGTAATTAAGTAAGCGAGGCGAATAATGGATAATGACATGAACAAGAGGATTAAAGAGAAATCTCAATAAATAGCTCGATTCATTCATTCACAATGCTAAAATGCTCAAAAAGGAACAACCACCATGCAAGAAATCAAAAAGGTCTTTCTGGCTTGAAATGACCGAGGGTACAACAGGCTTCCAAAACAAAATGGGTGTTGGCGACAATTTGGCTCAGGTTACTACCCTTAAAGCCAACACCACCTTCATAACCCCCTAGACCTCACAACTTAACCCTAAAACACAACTGAAAATAAAAGAAAACCTAATTCTACTAAAACAGGAAATCCTAAAACTACCCAAACACAACTTCATTCCTCCTCTGACGATTCCTCCCCTTCATCTGATGAAAAATCCTCTTGATAAACACAGTTGTCGAGCTCTTCAGAGTCTCCTTCCAAGTTAGGAAGGGGTGACTGAGCAACAGCAGGTTCTCCTCTCATGGCATGGACCTCTCTCTCCAACCTTGTCATCCTGTGATCAAGTTGCTTCTGTCTTCCAAGAATGCATTTAAACCAGCCCTTGATCCTGCGTTCCAGCTTCTTCAGAGGAGATGTACTTGAATGAGCTGCTGGAGGTGCTACCGTGGATGCCTGAGATGTGGTGCCTCTTTTAGGCGCAGCTTTACTCTTCCGCTCGGTGCCGCCAGTGAAAGGACCAAGATTAGGAGATACAAGTTTCTCTGCTGCTGGCTTCTTCACTCCATGAGAAAGGACTAACTTTGTTATCAGTGCTGGGTATGGCATGTGGGTTTTCCAATGAGTGGTCTTGATAAAATCACGCATTATGCACCAAATGACACAGGCAAAGTCGATCACCCCACCATTCATCACTTCATAGAGAATTCTGACTTCCTCTTCTTTGGGAGCCTTCTCTTTCCCTTTTGGCACCAAACAGTTGTGTATGATCTTGTTCATGAGGGCATACTCGGGTTTGAACTTCCCTTGAGTGAACTCACTCTGAACGAATGCTTCAATCCTCCTCGGATTTGAACACATGGCTTGAGCTAGCTCATAAGGACTCTTTGAAGTCAAAGGACGGAGGGGAAATGGGCTGTCAGAAGCGGCAGGACGAGTGTATTTCAATTCATCTGCTATGGTTTGTGGAGTGATGACGATAGGAGTCTTCCTCACTGACGTAGTCAGAGTAAATTCCTCTTCCGAATCTCGCAAGTTTGCATAAAACTCTCTCACAAAAGAGGCTACATAACCCTCAGCATCATTGAACACAAATCCCACACCTTGACTTCTCAATGCATTAATAACTGGATGATCACCCTCAAATTTCTCGTCATAAACTCCTCTTTCACAATTGATGCCCCTTTTCGCAATGGATTGCTCCCAAGTTTCTTTACGCTCCTCCCTAGGGTTCTCATCGAAAAGAGCTTCAATGTCATCGTCACTGTCAGAAATAACCCTCTTCCCCTTGTCTTTACTGCTTGAGGCACCAGTGCCTTTCTTGACAGGCTGGGAATGATCGCTCTTACGCTTCTTGACGACTCTCTCAATGGATTCCCCAACAGCCTTGCCCTTGCCCTTGGCATTCTTGGTGCGGGCTGTTACTATCACAATTAACCCCAACACAGAAATGATCAACAACAGTGCAGCCACACAGTCCCACAACCCCATTTCAACCAAAACAACACTTCCACTGCCCACATCCCCCAACATTCTTCTCCCAACTACCTCCATAACTAACACAATCCACACAATTACAGAAAAATAGGCTAAAAACAACTATAGAACAATCCTCAATCACAACCTCAGCAGCACACAACCCAAAAGTTCAAAATTTCAACCCAAGGCACTCCAAATTTCGAAATGTAGAAATAAAAATTACCTTGAAGAGTTGAAATGCCAAAATCCCCAAGTGACAGACCCAAACTTCAGAGAATACTCCCAAAATTCCTTGAAAAGGAGGTCGAGCAAGTAGAAATGGCAAAATGGGTGGTGGTGACAAGAGGAATTCGAACCTAGGGTTTGGGTTGAAGGAAAATGAGAGGATGAGAGGTATGGTGGAGAAAACAGGGTGGAAAGGTATGGATTCGTATTTGAGAGAGAAGGAGTTGATTAAGGGCTGGGGTAAAACCTGAAAGAAATGGTGAAATGAGAGTGCAGCTCGGGTGCTAGAGAGGTGTGGAGAAAATGGAGAAATGAACATAGGGATCGGGTTTAAAATCTGCAGATTTTGGGATTCTCGAGGATTTGTACCGGTACAAAATTTCCTGTACCGGTACAAAAACTTACTGTCTCAGGTCTGGGATTTTGTACCGGTACAAAAATTCCTGTACCGGTACAAAAATGCAGAAATGCACATTTCACTAAATTTGCCCACAACAAGCTTCAAAACTCCAAATCAGCCAATTCTTCACCCAAAACCATATGGGACATCCTAAAACACCTTCCAAAACTTGTACAACACCCCCAAACTTGCTTTGAAGCAAGCTTACTCAAAAATAACCCTTTGGCTTCTAGTGTTTGAATCGAATTGGCAACATTTTGGCTCAAATAAGGTACTAGTGGACTTTTTGAAGAAAAAGAGGATCAAAAGAACAAAAACGGCCTAAAATCATATTTCAAACATGCGGGAATGTTCCAAATTGAGCACAATGCACTAGAATGAAGTGAAATGCAAAAATGAGCTTTGATGAACAACAATATGGCAATTGTGAACTTTTTACTGTACAATCCTAACTTTCAAAGGAATAGCATGCCAAATGCATCCAAAGCTAAGGTGTATGAAACAACACCTATCATAGCAACACAAAAATGAATGGACATGATGGTTCATTACTCAAATACATTGGTATGGGTAAGCCTCATTCCTTGGTGTGCATGTGATTTAGGGAAAATTCAACTAGCCTTGACATATTTCAAAGAAAAACATATTTTACAAGGTTAAAGTCTCAATCTCATACAAGTTCAAAGATGAAAGTTAAAAAGCAACATGCATCAAAAAGTTTCAATAAAGCACCCAAAAAAAAAAATGAATTATGAGTATTTTGCAAAATTTTACCCCAAAAACTACCCTATGTGAACCATTTACACAACTGTAACTATGTAACCAAGTACACAAGTGTAACCCCCCCCCCTAACTTAGAAATGTGCATTGTCCTCAATGCATAAAAAATATAGAAGCACTCAAGACAAAAAGGGAGGAAGGGGAACAAAAGCACCTGCGTATCATCAATACAACTGATTTAACCTGCACAAGGGTTAGAATATCCACATTTCCAATAAAAGAACCAAGAAAAGAAAAGAAAAGACTATGTACAATGAGTAACAATAGAAGTTACTCAGCTGGTATGTCCTGGTAGATTGGATCTACCAATTCCTCAATGCTCTCCTGACGGTCGAAGTTCTCAAGAAACGGCTTTAAGCGCTGACCATTGACTTTAATGATTTTCCCATTCTCCGGATTCTCAATCTCAACTGCACCATAGGGGTGGACTACCTTGACTACGAAAGGACCAGTCCACCTTGAACGGAGCTTGCCTGGAAAAATGTGCAAACGGGAACTGTACAAGAGTACTTTCTGTTGAGGCTCAAAGGTCTTCCTCACAATGTGTTTGTCATGGAATAGCTTGACCTTCTCTTTGTAAATTCTGGAGCTTTCATAAGACTCGCGCCTCATTTCATCAAGCTCGTTCATTTGCAACATCCGCTGTTGACCTGCTTTAGCCAAGTTAAAATTGAGAGTTTTAATGGCCCAATATGCCTTGTGCTCCATTTCTACCGGCAAGTGACATGCTTTGCCATAAACCAACCTATAAGGAGACATGCCAAGAATAGTTTTAAAAGCAGTGCGGTATGCCCAAAGAGCATCGGTTAGTCGAAGAGACCAATCCTTGCGGTTCGGGTTAACCGTCTTTTCTAAAATGTGTTTTATCTCCTTATTGGCTAGTTCGGCTTGACCATTGGTCTGTGGGTGATAGGCAGTGGAAACCTTATGTGTAACTCCATACTTTTTTAACTAGATTTTCAAATGGCCTATTGCAAAAATGGAGCCCACCATCACTAATGATTGCGCGAGGCATCCCAAAACGAGAAAAAATGTGTTCTTTCAAAAATTTCAAAACCACTTTGTGGTCATTCGTTCTCGTTGGGATGGCCTCCACCCACTTTGAAACATAATCCACTGCCAATAGAATATACAAGTACCCACAAGAGGAGGGAAAAGGACCCATGAAGTCTATACCCCAACAGTCAAAAATTTCAATGATTAAAATGGGGGTAAGAGGCATCATGTTCCTTTTTGTAACACCTCCCAATTGTTGGCACCGAGCACAAGTTTTGCAAAATTCAAATGAGTCTTTAAACAGTGTGGGCCAATAAAAACCGGCTTGCAAAATCTTGTCAGCTGTTTTCCTTGCAGAAAAATGCCCTCCACAAGCTTCAGAATGACAGAAGGTGAGTACCCCAATTTGTTCGTCGTTGGGCACACACCTTCTCATCAACTGATCCGGGCAGTATTTGAAAAGGTAGGGATCATCAAAAAAATATTTTTTAACATCAACCAAAAATTTTCTCTTTTGTTGAGAAGTCCACCTAGAAGGGATTTGTCCTGTCACCAGATAATTCACAATGTCAGCATACCAAGGACAACTAATTAGAGCAAACAGTTGCTCATCGGGGAATGTATCACCTATGGGTAGGCCCTCATAAGCTGTCTCTAAAACCAACCGAGAGAGGTGATCCGCCACCACATTCTCGACTCCCTTCTTGTCTTTTATGGTCAAATTAAACTCTTGACAAAGTAGGATCCACCTAATAAGACGGGGTTTCGTATCTTGCTTAGAGAGCAAGTACTTCAACGCCGCATGATCAGTGAAAATGACTATGGGAGACCCTACAATGTACGACCTGAACTTATCTAGGGCAAAGACCACAGCTAAGAACTCTTTCTCCGTAGTTGTGTAATTGGACTGGGCGGAATCTAGAGTCTTGCTGGCATAATAAATCACAAAAGGTTTCTTATCCTCTCTTTGCCCTAAGACAGCTCCTACGGCATAATCACTAGCGTCACACATGATCTCAAAAGGAAGGTCCCATTTCGGAGGTCGCATGATAGGAGGTGCAATCAACATACTTTTCAATTTTTCAAAAGCCTCCTCACATGCCTGTGACCATTCAAACACAACATCCTTGGCAAGTAAATTGCACAAGGGACGAGATATAGCACTAAAGTTCCTTATAAACCTCCTATAGAAACCTGCATGACCTAGGAAGGACCGTATGTCTTTAACACATTTGGGAGTGGGTAAATTAGAGATCAACTCGACTTTGGCCTTATCTACCTCTATGCCTTTCTTAGACACGATATGCCCCAACACAATCCCTTGCGTCACCATGAAGTGACATTTCTCCCAATTTAAGACTAGACTTTTCTCCTCACATCTCTCCAACACTTTCTCCAAATTTTCTAAACATCCCTCAAAAGAATCTCCAAAGACGGAGAAATCATCCATAAAAATCTCCATGATCTTCTCTACCATGTCACTAAAAATACCCATCATGCACCGTTGAAAAGTCCCCGGTGCATTACATAATCCAAAGGGCATTTTCCGAAAGGCAAAAGTACCAAACGGACATGTGAAGGTGGTTTTCTCTTGGTCTTCTAAGGCTATTTCTATCTGATTGTACCCAGAGTACCCATCAAGAAAACAGTAAAACTCATGCCCTGCAACTCTCTCCAACATTTGGTCCACAAAAGGTAGAGGGAAATGATCTTTCCTCGTGCCAGCATTTAGTTTCCTATAATCTATGCACACCCTCCAACCTGTAGTGACTCTAGTAGGTATGAGTTCATTTTGTTCATTTGCCACCACAGTGACCCCGGACTTTTTTGGAACAACTTGGGTAGGGCTCACCCACTTGCTATCCGCAATAGGGTAAATGACACCTACATCTAGGAGTTTCAACACCTCTTTCTTGACAACTTCCTTCATGACAGGATTTAACCTACGTTGTGGTTGCCTAGAAGGTTTGACATCCTCCTCCAAGTAGATTCTATGAGTGCAAATCAAGGGGCTAATTCCCTTAATGTCCGCTATGGTCCATCCTATGGCGGTTTGGTGGGCCTTCAGAATTTTTATGAGTCTCACTTCTTGATCATGATTTAGAGAAGATGAAATGATCACAGGGAAAGTTTCTTCACTTCCTAGGAAAGAGTATTTGAGATGTGAAGGTAAAGGCTTCAATTCTAACTTAGGTGGCTTCTCTATTGATGGCAAAACTTTTTCCTCAATTGGAGGCAACTCCTCGAATCTAGGCGTCCACCCATTAGTTTCCATCACCTCACTATGTTCAAGGATGGAGTATAGAAACTCCATTTCAGGTGTGGCCACATCTTCAACAATCTTAGGGCTCACTAAACAAGACTCTAGAGGGTCATCACGTGAAAAATGATCAACATATTCCTGTACCACAGATTCTATCACATTCACCTCACAAATGTCCTCATCATCCCCTACTTCCTTGATAACATTGAAAATATTTAGGTTCACAGTCATGTTGCCAAAAGACAACGTCATCAACCCACCCCTACAATGAATTATGGCATTAGCAGTAGCCAAGAAAGGCCTGCCAAGAATCACTGGGAATTGACTCCCTTGACTCACCACAGGTTGAGTATCTAGAACAACAAAGTCAACAGGGAAATAGAACTTATCCACTTGTACTAGAACATCCTTCACAATACCTCGAGGAATCTTCACACTACGGTCTGCTAGCTGAAGGGTAATGGCGGTAGGCTCTAACTCTCCTAGCCCTAGCTCAACATACACCGAGTATGGCAACAAGTTCACACTAGCTCCCAAATCCACTAAAGCACGTCCCAACTTGGAGTTACCTACCACTATGGAAATGGTTGGGCTTCCTGGGTCTTTGTATTTTGGGGGCAAGTTATTCCTAATAAGAGAGGTGGATTGTTCAGTCATGAATGCATCATTGTGGACACCTAACTTCCTCTTCACGGTACACAAGTCTTTCAAAAATTTGGCGTATGAAGGGATTTGTTTGATGGCATCCAACAAGGGAATGTTCACCTTAACCTGTTTGAAAAGCTCAAAAATTTCGGCATGATTGTTCAATTTCTTTGGAATTCTCAACCTATGGGGATATGGAGCGGGAGGAGCATGTTTAGCTTTGTCTTTATCCACATCCACATCATCAACATCGGCTTTAGGGACATTAGGCTCCTCAATCACATCATCATCCCTTCTTGGTTCATTTTGTAAATCTTTTGAGATCTCTTTTGGAAGATCCTTGGGATGGATGGTTTTATCAATGATTTTGCCACTTCGAAGAGTGGAGATAGCCTTGCATTGCTCAAAAGTCCCATCATTTTGACTTGAAGTCCCAACACTATTTTGACCTTGGGGGTTTTGAATGGGTTGAGAGGGAAATTTCCCTTTTTCTTGTTGAGAACTCCCCATAGAAGATGTCAATTTAGTGAGTTGAGACTTCACGTCACTAATAGCCGTTCGAAATTCATTGTTCATTGTTTGTTGGGATTGGACAAATTGGGCTACAATGTCCTCCAAATTTCTTTTGTGGGGTGGTTGGTAAGAGTGATGATTTTGATTTGCTTGAGAAAAAGGGGGAAAACTTTGGTTAGGATTCGCAGAAAATCCTTGTGGCCCTTGATTTTGAAAAGTGGGGGCTTGATTTGAAAAACCTGGATTTGGATTTTGAAAATGATATCCTTGGTTTTGAAAGTTTGAACTTTGCCCTTGAAAATTGGAACCTTGCCCTTGGTTAGAGTAACCTTGATGGGCTTGAGCATTACCTTGATTTGATGAAGCATTCACCCCATCATTTTTCCAACTAAAGTTTGGATGCTTCCCCCACCCCGAATTATAAGTGTCAGAATATGGATTGAAAGGCTTCCTAGGGGGGTTCAAAGCATGGACTTGCTCTTGGACGGCTCCTTTAATGGTAGGTAGGGTAGGACAGTCTCTAGTGGAATGCACAAGATCCTCACAAATGAGGCATGGTTCCTCTACCCTAGGCACAATAGGTGTAGGAGGTACACTTGGCACCACAGGCACCGCAGTAACCTCGTTGACTTTCTGCATTTCTAGGGCCTCTAACTTCCTAGTTAAACTCGCCACCTTGGCTTGAAGTTCATCATGTTCCTTAAGTTGGAACTTTCCACCGCTACTTGGGTTGCTAGCTTTCCTTGCAACATCGGGAGTTGTGTTAACCTCCCAGTTGCGCGCACTCTCTGACAACCTATCAAAATATGGGATTGCGTCCTCGGGGGATTTTTCAAAAAGTTCCCCACCACTCATCATTTGGAGGAATTGCTTAGTCTCACGGGTCAAACCATGGTAAAAATACCCTACAAGTTGACCTACGTCTAGTCCATGATGGGGGATTGCATTTATCAAATCCTTGTACCTTTCCCAAGCACCGGCAAATGCCTCATTAGGTTCCTCAGTGAAATTTTGAATCATGCGCATCAACATGTTGGTTCTAGCGGGTGGGAAGAATTTTTCCAAAAAGATCTTTTGCAGTTGTTCCCAAGTGGGGATGGAATTAGGAGTCAAAGTATGAAACCATATTTTTGCCTTATCTTTCAGAGAAAATGGAAAAAGAGTAATGCAAATGATGTCAATAGGTGAACCAGTTGACAAGAACGCACTACACACATCAGTAAAATCCCTCATAAAAGAATATGGCCTTTCAGAATCAAAGCCATGAAACTCAGGCAATAGTCGAATCATTTCAGGTTTTAGCACAAAACGACTAGCCTCTTGAGATGGGATTATACATGATGGAGTAGTGGTTCTGTGAGGGTTGAAGATCTCCCTCAAAGTCCTTCCCAAATTTACCATAGGGATATCGGGTTGTCTATTCTGCTGCACATTTTGTTGAAAATTTTGATTCATATTTCCCCCACCAGGTGCAGGGGTTGCAGGCGGAATGACATCATCCCGTCGCCCTTGAGGCTCATTTGGAAAGTCTTAATCATTTGCATTTCTTTGAAAATTTTGGTTTTGGTTGTGCTCCATTGGTGGAGAGGATGGTTGAGCCAAGTTAGGTCTCAAATTTGGATTTTCAAGGTCTTGTTGTGACCAATTCCTTACAAGTCGGCTTCCCTCTCCACGAGTCCAAGCCGACATGCAACAATTGTTCACAACAAATTTACACTACAAAGAATTCTATACACTAAGAGTTAGGAAAAACTTACCGGATTCACAAT
>JAESVK010082674.1:0-13603 GCA_017140935.1 Hamamelis virginiana
TGATCATTGGCTACTACAGTAATTCCAGACTTTTTAGGAACAACTTGGGTAGGAGCTACCCACTCACTATCAGAGATGGGGTATATGATACCCGCATCCAACAATTTAAGTACTTCCTTTTTCACCACTTCCTTCATATTAGGATTGAGTTTTCTTTGAACTTCTCTAGATGGCCTAACCCCCTCTTCAAGGTGAATACGATGCATGCAAATAGATGGGTCAATCCCTTTCAAATCCGCTACCGACCAACCTATTGCTTCCCTATACTTTTTCAGAGTGTCAATTAGGGCTCTCTCTTGTAAATCACTCAAATCAGAGGCAATAATGACAGGGAGAGTTTCATTGGGCCCTAAGAATGTGTACTTCAAATGGGAAGGCAAAGGTTTGAGCTCAAGTGTAGGAGGTGACTCCAACGAACTAGGCATAGGTGTACTAGCCAACGGTGGTAATGGTTCGAGTGTAGGTGTCCAAGTTAGGCTACCTATTGCTTGGGATGACTCTAAAACTTGATTAACTTCCTCGATGCATGAGTCAATATCAAAGCTATCAATATCAAAGTAGGCAAGGCATGCCTCCAAGGGGTCCTCAGTAAGGATGAATGGGAGGGATTCTTCCACTAGCTCATCAATAATATCCACAAATGAACATTCCTCAAAGTGATGAGGATGGTTAGCCGCATGATAAACTTGCAGCTTGGCCTTCATGTTGCCAAAAGACACCTCCATGATTCCAGATTTGCAGTGAAGAACTGCATTGGCGGTCACCAACAAAGGTCTACCTATAATCACAGGGATTTAGGGTCTACTACTATCCACAGGTTCCATGTCTAAGACTATGAAGTCGGCAGGAAAGACAAAGGATTCAATTTTAACAAGGACATCTTGTAGAACTCCCCTAGTACCTTAGTGGACCTGTCAGCAAACTGGAGAACAGTAGGTGTGGGCCTTAACTCTCCTAACTCCATCTTCGCATACACAGAGTATGGAAGAATGTTCACACTAGCCCCAAAGTCTACCAAAGCTCTATCCAAGAAATGATCTCCTAGGAAACAGGGTATTGTGGGTGTTCCAGGGTCACTCTTCTTAACAGGGATTTGATATTGGCAGACTGCACTAGCTATGTCAACAAGTGCAGAGGATTGAGCTAAATGCACACGCTCTCTCCTTTGATGGGTACAAAGGTCTTTCAAAAACTTGGCATAAGATGGGATTTGTTTGATAGCCTCAAGTAGTGGAATATTGATTCGCACTTGCTTAAACACCTCCAACATATCATCAACAGAAACTCCTTTTTTAGCTTTCTTAGAAGGCGACACAAGCGCCGAAGGAAAAAGAGCTTTGGGCACATAGGATGCCACGGGGTCTTCTATCCTAGAAGGAAAGTTATCCCTCTCGATTTCTTCAACAACCTCTTTTTCAGGACTTCTCTCTTTTCTTTTGCTACTCTCATCACTCCCCACCTCTACAATTGGAGGTGCACAATCCTCCTCCATGACATCCTCTCCTACCCTATTATCCACCACTCTCCCACTTCTAAGCACAGTAATGGCTTGCACATCCTCATGCTTGACCGGCTCTTGAGAGGTAGAACTCTCAGCCACATAAGCTCCCTTAGGGTTCCTAACTGGTTGACTAGGTAATTTCCCCTCTTCCCTACGGTTCAAGGAAGCTGCTATTTGGCCCACTTGGGTCTCAAGCTTGGCAATTGATTGCGAATGAGAATGGAGAAGTTGGTTATTGGCTTCCATGGCTTTTAGAGCACTCAAGACTTGCTCTTCAAATCCAGGGGTTCTTTGAAGTGATTGGGGTTGTGGTACTTGGACAACTTGTTGGGTCGGAGGATTGAATGGTGGTTGAGAATGAGGCACCATGGTGCCTTGGGATTGGTATTGATTCTGAGGTTGGGGAGGCCTATAAGGTGCAACCATGCCCTGATTTGGTCCTTGGTAATTGGGTCTCATGGGTTGAGAAGATTGGATGGGCGGCCTAGGTGGTTGTTGTTGACCCCAACGAAAGTTAGGATGATTTGCCCATCTCGGGTTGTAGGTATTTGAGTATGGGTCACTCCTAGGTTGCACATACCCTTGGGCAACATTGACATGCTCTTGAATGAATTCGGGGTATTGCCCCGCCATGGGACAAGACAGAGTATCATGGGTAGGGTCCGAACATATGGAACAAAACTCAGACACCGAATTGACTATGGCCTTGGAAGGCTTCTCATGAAGAGCTATGAGTTGGTCTAATTTTTTGGACAACACCTCAATTTTTTGATTGGAAGAAGTGGTTTCAATTTCATAGATACCTCCTTTCTTAGATGAAGAGGAGGACGGTGTTGGTGCGGTTTTCTCTCTCTCAGACAAACCCATGGATTCCATATGGTAGGAATCCTCACTCATAGTCTCAAACAATGCCCAAACTTCATTATCGCTCTTTCTCAAAACAGACCCTCCACAAGCCGAATGGACTAATTGCCTATCCCTCTCCCTCAATCCTTTAAGAAAAGATTGCACTATTTGCCACTTGGGGATATCATGGTGTGGGCAAAGTCTAATCAACTCTTTCAATCTCTCCCAAGACTCATAAAAGGACTCCCCCTCGATTTGGGTGAAGTGGGTAATGCTATGGCGCATCTGGGAGGTCTTGCCTATGGAGTAATATCGGGCCAGGAAAAGCCTTTGAAGCTCCTCCCAAGTGGTTACAGGCCTAGGTGGTTCAAGGAACGTGCTTGTCAATTTGCGGTGTGCTCAATTACGTCCCAAGCGTAGGAACTCAATTATCGCCAAGCATAATAAACTATGGGAATCCACAGGTCATTTCCACAGGGAGTGGGGACTACGAAGGATCCTTAGGCATTGAAACCCAAAGAATGTGTACTTAAAGTAAATCATGGGGGTTTGTTGATTGGTTTGATTTGGTAACCGGTTGCGATTGAAATTAACACAAAAGAAACAAATGGTAGGGTTCTAGGGTTTCTACTCATCCACAACTAGGTAACAAGCATCTCTCATTAATGTTCTCATCTAGGATCCATTGAAGAATGGTCTTTGATGGATGATATAACTTTGAAAGCTTTTTAAACAAGTATGAATATGGGAATGATACCAAATGCTCACTTAAGCAATGTTACAAACACTTAGCATGCATTTAGGTTCAAGCACAATGTGTACCAAGGTCAACTTGTTCACACATTGTCAAGAAGATGCCATCCTAAGCATTGAGAGAAGAAATAGTGAGTATTTGGCATCATACCCTTTCCATTAAACACAAAAAGATGAGAGAGTGTTGATACCTTTGTTGGTGATGAGTTTCCACCGTTTGAACCCTACCTTGGAGGTTTAGAACTCCATTAAAGCTAGGTTATAAGAAATAAATGCAAGACAAGAATGGTAAATGCACAAAGATTGAGAAATAACTTCTATTGAAAGATTACAAGACAAAGAAACCAAGTTCAGCTACTAAGAAACTAGTTTAAAGAGTCAAACTAAAGATTACAACTGAGATTTAACAAGAACAAGCAGAAATCTAACCTAAACTATGAAGAAACCCTAGAAATATGAGAAAACCCTAAGCTAAAACTAAATAACCTAAGAGAAAACTAAGTGTTGTCCCTCTTTCAGCTGAGAAAGAGGGTATTTATACCACTTACACGAATGGGGGCTAAAGACAAGAGTGCCCTCACAAAAATAGACAATTTACGAACAAAATGCTGAAATCCCGACCTTTTGTACCGGTACAACATTACCTGTACCGGTACAAAAACACACTGCCTCCAAAGTGACATTTTGTACCGGTACAAAATTGCCTGTACCGGTACAAAATTGCAGAAATGCTGAAATGTTGTTATAAGCTTGCTTGACACTTCACCAACCCTCCGAGCGCCTCCAAGGGTAAAAGGGCTTTCACCAAACACCTTAACTAGGCAAGATTGACTTGTCAACAACCGGCAACGGTGAGAGGTGATAAACGATGGAGCTCATTTGTACACAAAAGATGGGAGAATTTCACCGTTCGACACCCATTGTCCTGAAACAAGACCAAACGGTCAAACGCACCTATTCCACACATAAAGCATCCAAAATGTATGATGAAAGTAATAAAAACACTATATAAATCATGTGAAATATGTGTTAAACACACCCCCCTAACTTAAGCCTTGTTCGTCCCGAACAAAGGTCAAAAATGAATGAAACAAAATGGAAAGGAAGAGCAATTGCATCTTTTCACTATCATGAAGCAAACAAGGATGAAATCGATACTAAAAATTTCATAACATATGCAAATGTTTGAAACAGTTAAGCTTGAATCTTCCCAGTGTATGTGATGTGTACCCGAATGAAAAACACTTACCATATACAATGTAATTAAGTAAGCGAGGCGAATAATGGATAATGACATGAACAAGAGGATTAAAGAGAAATCTCAATAAATAGCTCGATTCATTCATTCACAATGCTAAAATGCTCAAAAAGGAACAACCACCATGCAAGAAATCAAAAAGGTCTTTCTGGCTTGAAATGACCGAGGGTACAACAGGCTTCCAAAACAAAATGGGTGTTGGCGACAATTTGGCTCAGGTTACTACCCTTAAAGCCAACACCACCTTCATAACCCCCTAGACCTCACAACTTAATCCTAAAACACAACTGAAAATAAAAGAAAACCTAATTCTACTAAAACAGGAAATCCTAAAACTACCCAAACACAACTTCATTCCTCCTCTGACGATTCCTCCCCTTCATCTGATGAAAAATCCTCTTGATAAACACAGTTGTCGAGCTCTTCAGAGTCTCCTTCCAAGTTAGGAAGGGGTGACTGAGCAACAGCAGGTTCTCCTCTCATGGCATGGACCTCTCTCTCCAACCTTGTCATCCTGTGATCAAGTTGCTTCTGTCTTCCAAGAATGCATTTAAACCAGCCCTTGATCCTGCGTTCCAGCTTCTTCAGAGGAGATGTACTTGAATGAGCTGCTGGAGGTGCTACCGTGGATGCCTGAGATGTGGTGCCTCTTTTAGGCGCAGCTTTACTCTTCCGCTCGGTGCCGCCAGTGAAAGGACCAAGATTAGGAGATACAAGTTTCTCTGCTGCTGGCTTCTTCACTCCATGAGAAAGGACTAACTTTGTTATCAGTGCTGGGTATGGCATGTGGGTTTTCCAATGAGTGGTCTTGATAAAATCACGCATTATGCACCAAATGACACAGGCAAAGTCGATCACCCCACCATTCATCACTTCATAGAGAATTCTGACTTCCTCTTCTTTGGGAGTCTTCTCTTTCCCTTTTGGCACCAAACAGTTGTGTATGATCTTGTTCATGAGGGCATACTCGGGTTTGAACTTCCCTTGAGTGAACTCACTCTGAACGAATGCTTCAATCCTCCTCGGATTTGAACACATGGCTTGAGCTAGCTCATAAGGACTCTTTGAAGTCAAAGGACGGAGGGGAAATGGGCTGTCAGAAGCGGCAGGACGAGTGTATTTCAATTCATCTGCTATGGTTTGTGGAGTGATGACGATAGGAGTCTTCCTCACTGACGTAGTCAGAGTAAATTCCTCTTCCGAATCTCGCAAGTTTGCATAAAACTCTCTCACAAAAGAGGCTACATAACCCTCAGCATCATTGAACACAAATCCCACACCTTGACTTCTCAATGCATTAATAACTGGATGATCACCCTCAAATTTCTCGTCATAAACTCCTCTTTCACAATTGATGCCCCTTTTCGCAATGGATTGCTCCCAAGTTTCTTTACGCTCCTCCCTAGGGTTCTCATCGAAAAGAGCTTCAATGTCATCGTCACTGTCAGAAATAACCCTCTTCCCCTTGTCTTTACTGCTTGAGGCACCAGTGCCTTTCTTGACAGGCTGGGAATGATCGCTCTTACGCTTCTTGACGACTCTCTCAATGGATTCCCCAACAGCCTTGCCCTTGCCCTTGGCATTATTGGTGCGGGCTGTTACTATCACAATTAACCCCAACACAGAAATGATCAACAACAGTGCAGCCACACAGTCCCACAACCCCATTTCAACCAAAACAACACTTCCACTGCCCACATCCCCCAACATTCTTCTCCCAACTACCTCCATAACTAACACAATCCACACAATTACAGAAAAATAGGCTAAAAACAACTATAGAACAATCCTCAATCACAACCTCAGCAGCACACAACCCAAAAGTTCAAAATTTCAACCCAAGGCACTCCAAATTTCGAAATGTAGAAATAAAAATTACCTTGAAGAGTTGAAATGCCAAAATCCCCAAGTGACAGACCCAAACTTCAGAGAATACTCCCAAAATTCCTTGAAAAGGAGGTCGAGCAAGTAGAAATGGCAAAATGGGTGGTGGTGACAAGAGGAATTCGAACCTAGGGTTTGGGTTGAAGGAAAATGAGAGGATGAGAGGTATGGTGGAGAAAACAGGGTGGAAAGGTATGGATTCGTATTTGAGAGAGAAGGAGTTGATTAAGGGCTGGGGTAAAACCTGAAAGAAATGGTGAAATGAGAGTGCAGCTCGGGTGCTAGAGAGGTGTGGAGAAAATGGAGAAATGAACACAGGGATCGGGTTTAAAATCTGCAGATTTTGGGATTCTCGAGGATTTGTACCGGTACAAAATTTCCTGTACCGGTACAAAAACTTACTGTCTCAGGTCTGGGATTTTGTACCGGTACAAAAATTCCTGTACCGGTACAAAAATGCAGAAATGCACATTTCACTAAATTTGCCCACAACAAGCTTCAAAACTCCAAATCAGCCAATTCTTCACCCAAAACCATATGGGACATCCTAAAACACCTTCCAAAACTTGTACAACACCCCCAAACTTGCTTTGAAGCAAGCTTACTCAAAAATAACCCTTTGGCTTCTAGTGTTTGAATCGAATTGGCAACATTTTGGCTCAAATAAGGTACTAGTGGACTTTTTGAAGAAAAAGAGGATCAAAAGAACAAAAACGGCCTAAAATCATATTTCAAACATGCGGGAATGTTCCAAATTGAGCACAATGCACTAGAATGAAGTGAAATGCAAAAATGAGCTTTGATGAACAACAATATGGCAATTGTGAACTTTTTACTGTACAATCCTAACTTTCAAAGGAATAGCATGCCAAATGCATCCAAAGCTAAGGTGTATGAAACAACACCTATCATAGCAACACAAAAATGAATGGACATGATGGTTCATTACTCAAATACATTGGTATGGGTAAGCCTCATTCCTTGGTGTGCATGTGATTTAGGGAAAATTCAACTAGCCTTGACATATTTCAAAGAAAAACATATTTTACAAGGTTAAAGTCTCAATCTCATACAAGTTCAAAGATGAAAGTTAAAAAGCAACATGCATCAAAAAGTTTCAGTAAAGCACCCAAAAAAAAAATGAATTATGAGTATTTTGCAAAATTTTACCCCAAAAACTACCCTATGTGAACCATTTACACAACTGTAACTATGTAACCAAGTACACAAGTGTAACCCCCCCCCCTAACTTAGAAATGTGCATTGTCCTCAATGCATAAAAAATATAGAAGCACTCAAGACAAAAAGGGAGGAAGGGGAACAAAAGCACCTGCGTATCATCAATACAACTGATTTAACCTGCACAAGGGTTAGAATATCCACATTTCCAATAAAAGAACCAAGAAAAGAAAAGAAAAGACTATGTACAATGAGTAACAATAGAAGTTACTCAGCTGGTATGTCCTGGTAGATTGGATCTACCAATTCCTCAATGCTCTCCTGACGGTCGAAGTTCTCAAGAAACGGCTTTAAGCGCTGACCATTGACTTTAATGATTTTCCCATTCTCCGGATTCTCAATCTCAACTGCACCATAGGGGTGGACTACCTTGACTACGAAAGGACCAGTCCACCTTGAACGGAGCTTGCCTGGAAAAATGTGCAAACGGGAACTGTACAAGAGTACTTTCTGTTGAGGCTCAAAGGTCTTCCTCACAATGTGTTTGTCATGGAATAGCTTGACCTTCTCTTTGTAAATTCTGGAGCTTTCATAAGACTCGCGCCTCATTTCATCAAGCTCGTTCATTTGCAACATCCGCTGTTGACCTGCTTTAGCCAAGTTAAAATTGAGAGTTTTAATGGCCCAATATGCCTTGTGCTCCATTTCTACCGGCAAGTGACATGCTTTGCCATAAACCAACCTATAAGGAGACATGCCAAGAATAGTTTTAAAAGCAGTGCGGTATGCCCAAAGAGCATCGGTTAGTCGAAGAGACCAATCCTTGCGGTTCGGGTTAACCGTCTTTTCTAAAATGTGTTTTATCTCCTTATTGGCTAGTTCGGCTTGACCATTGGTCTGTGGGTGATAGGCAGTGGAAACCTTATGTGTAACTCCATACTTTTTAACTAGATTTTCAAATGGCCTATTGCAAAAATGGAGCCCACCATCACTAATGATTGCGCGAGGCATCCCAAAGCGAGAAAAAATGTGTTCTTTCAAAAATTTCAAAACCACTTTGTGGTCATTCGTTCTCGTTGGGATGGCCTCCACCCACTTTGAAACATAATCCACTGCCAATAGAATATACAAGTACCCACAAGAGGAGGGAAAAGGACCCATGAAGTCTATACCCCAACAGTCAAAAATTTCAATGATTAAAATGGGGGTAAGAGGCATCATGTTCCTTTTTGTAACACCTCCTAATTGTTGGCACCGAGCACAAGTTTTGCAAAATTCAAATGAGTCTTTAAACAGTGTGGGCCAATAAAAACCGGCTTGCAAAATCTTGTCAGCTGTTTTCCTTGCAGAAAAATGCCCTCCACAAGCTTCAGAATGACAGAAGGTGAGTACCCCAATTTGTTCGTCGTTGGGCACACACCTTCTCATCAACTGATCCGGGCAGTATTTGAAAAGGTAGGGATCATCAAAAAAATATTTTTTAACATCAACCAAAAATTTTCTCTTTTGTTGAGAAGTCCACCTAGAAGGGATTTGTCCTGTCACCAGATAATTCACAATGTCAGCATACCAAGGACAACTAATTAGAGCAAACAGTTGCTCATCGGGGAATGTATCACCTATGGGTAGGCCCTCATAAGCTGTCTCTAAAACCAACCGAGAGAGGTGATCCGCCACCACATTCTCGACTCCCTTCTTGTCTTTTATGGTCAAATTAAACTCTTGACAAAGTAGGATCCACCTAATAAGACGGGGTTTCGTATCTTGCTTAGAGAGCAAGTACTTCAACGCCGCATGATCAGTGAAAATGACTATGGGAGACCCTACAATGTACGACCTGAACTTATCTAGGGCAAAGACCACAGCTAAGAACTCTTTCTCCGTAGTTGTGTAATTGGACTGGGCGGAATCTAGAGTCTTGCTGGCATAATAGATCACAAAAGGTTTCTTATCCTCTCTTTGCCCTAAGACAGCTCCTACGGCATAATCACTAGCGTCACACATGATCTCAAAAGGAAGGTCCCATTTCGGAGGTCGCATGATAGGAGGTGCAATCAACATACTTTTCAATTTTTCAAAAGCCTTCTCACATGCCTGTGACCATTCAAACACAACATCCTTGGCAAGTAAATTGCACAAGGGACGAGATATAGCACTAAAGTTCCTTATAAACCTCCTATAGAAACCTGCATGACCTAGGAAGGACCGTATGTCTTTAACACATTTGGGAGTGGGTAAATTAGAGATCAACTCGACTTTGGCCTTATCTACCTCTATGCCTTTCTTAGACACGATATGCCCCAACACAATCCCTTGCGTCACCATGAAGTGACATTTCTCCCAATTTAAGACTAGACTTTTCTCCTCACATCTCTCCAACACTTTCTCCAAATTTTCTAAACATCCCTCAAAAGAATCTCCAAAGACGGAGAAATCATCCATAAAAATCTCCATAATCTTCTCTACCATGTCACTAAAAATACCCATCATGCACCGTTGAAAAGTCCCCGGTGCATTACATAATCCAAAGGGCATTTTCCGAAAGGCAAAAGTACCAAACGGACATGTGAAGGTGGTTTTCTCTTGGTCTTCTAAGGCTATTTCTATCTGATTGTACCCAGAGTACCCATCAAGAAAACAGTAAAACTCATGCCCTGCAACTCTCTCCAACATTTGGTCCACAAAAGGTAGAGGGAAATGATCTTTCCTCGTGCCAGCATTTAGTTTCCTATAATCTATGCACACCCTCCAACCTGTAGTGACTCTAGTAGGTATGAGTTCATTTTGTTCATTTGCCACCACAGTGACCCCGGACTTTTTTGGAACAACTTGGGTAGGGCTCACCCACTTGCTATCCGCAATAGGGTAAATGACACCTACATCTAGGAGTTTCAACACCTCTTTCTTGACAACTTCCTTCATGACAGGATTTAACCTACGTTGTGGTTGCCTAGAAGGTTTGACATCCTCCTCCAAGTAGATTCTATGAGTGCAAATCAAGGGGCTAATTCCCTTAATGTCCGCTATGGTCCATCCTATGGCGGTTTGGTGGGCCTTCAGAATTTTTATGAGTCTCACTTCTTGATCATGATTTAGAGAAGATGAAATGATCACAGGGAAAGTTTCTTCACTTCCTAGGAAAGAGTATTTGAGATGTGAAGGTAAAGGCTTCAATTCTAACTTAGGTGGCTTCTCTATTGATGGCAAAACTTTTTCCTCAATTGGAGGCAACTCCTCGAATCTAGGCGTCCACCCATTAGTTTCCATCACCTCACTATGTTCAAGGATGGAGTATAGAAACTCCATTTCAGGTGTGGCCACATCCTCAACAATCTTAGGGCTCACTAAACAAGACTCTAGAGGGTCATCACGTGAAAAATGATCAACATATTCCTGTACCACAGATTCTATCACATTCACCTCACAAATGTCCTCATCATCCCCTACTTCCTTGATAACATTGAAAATATTTAGGTTCACAGTCATGTTGCCAAAAGACAACGTCATCAACCCACCCCTACAATGAATTATGGCATTAGCAGTGGCCAAGAAAGGCCTGCCAAGAATCACTGGGAATTGACTCCCTTGACTCACCACAGGTTGAGTATCTAGAACAACAAAGTCAACAGGGAAATAGAACTTATCCACTTGTACTAGAACATCCTTCACAATACCTCGAGGAATCTTCACACTACGGTCTGCTAGCTGAAGGGTAATGGCGGTAGGCTCTAACTCTCCTAGCCCTAGCTCAACATACACCGAGTATGGCAACAAGTTCACACTAGCTCCCAAATCCACTAAAGCACGTCCCAACTTGGAGTTACCTACCACTATGGAAATGGTTGGGCTTCCTGGGTCTTTGTATTTTGGGGGCAAGTTATTCCTAATAAGAGAGGTGGATTGTTCAGTCATGAATGCATCATTGTGGACACCTAACTTCCTCTTCACGGTACACAAGTCTTTCAAAAATTTGGCGTATGAAGGGATTTGTTTGATGGCATCCAACAAGGGAATGTTCACCTTAACCTGTTTGAAAAGCTCAAAAATTTCGGCATGATTGTTCAATTTCTTTGGAATTCTCAACCTATGGGGATATAGAGCGGGAGGAGCATGTTTAGCTTTGTCTTTATCCACATCCACATCATCAACATCGGCTTTAGGGACATTAGGCTCCTCAATCACATCATCATCCCTTCTTGGTTCATTTTGTAAATCTTTTGAGATCTCTTTTGGAAGATCCTTGGGATGGATGGTTTTATCAATGATTTTGCCACTTCGAAGAGTGGAGATAGCCTTGCATTGCTCAAAAGTCCCATCATTTTGACTTGAAGTCCCAACACTATATTGACCTTGGGGGTTTTGAATGGGTTGAGAGGGAAATTTCCCTTTTTCTTGTTGAGAACTCCCCATAGAAGATGTCAATTTAGTGAGTTGAGACTTCACGTCACTAATAGCCGTTCGAAATTCATTGTTCATTGTTTGTTGGGATTGGACAAATTGGGCTACAATGTCCTCCAAATTTCTTTTGTGGGGTGGTTGGTAAGAGTGATGATTTTGATTTGCTTGAGAAAAAGGGGGAAAACTTTGGTTAGGATTCGCAGAAAATCCTTGTGGCCCTTGATTTTGAAAAGTGGGGGCTTGATTTGAAAAACCTGGATTTGGATTTTGAAAATGATATCCTTGGTTTTGAAAGTTTGAACTTTGCCCTTGAAAATTGGAACCTTGCCCTTGGTTAGAGTAACCTTGATGGGCTTGAGCATTACCTTGATTTGATGAAGCATTCACCCCATCATTTTTCCAACTAAAGTTTGGATGCTTCCCCCACCCCGAATTATAAGTGTCAGAATATGGATTGAAAGGCTTCCTAGGGGGGTTCAAAGCATGGACTTGCTCTTGGACGGCTCCTTTAATGGTAGGTAGGGTAGGACAGTCTCTAGTGGAATGCACAAGATCCTCACAAATGAGGCATGGTTCCTCTACCCTAGGCACAATAGGTGTAGGAGGTACACTTGGCACCACAGGCACCGCAGTAACCTCGTTGACTTTCTGCATTTCTAGGGCCTCTAACTTCCTAGTTAAACTCGCCACCTTGGCTTGAAGTTCATCATGTTCCTTAAGTTGGAACTTTCCACCGCTACTTGGGTTGCTAGCTTTCCTTGCAACATCGGGAGTTGTGTTAACCTCCCAGTTGCGCGCACTCTCTGACAACCTATCAAAATATGGGATTGCGTCCTCGGGGGATTTTTCAAAAAGTTCCCCACCACTCATCATTTGGAGGAATTGCTTAGTCTCACGGGTCAAACCATGGTAAAAATACCCTACAAGTTGACCTACGTCTAGTCCATGATGGGGGATTGCATTTATCAAATCCTTGTACCTTTCCCAAGCACCGGCAAATGCCTCATTAGGTTCCTCAGTGAAATTTTGAATCATGCGCATCAACATGTTGGTTCTAGCGGGTGGGAAGAATTTTTCCAAAAAGATCTTTTGCAGTTGTTCCCAAGTGCGGATGGAATTAGGAGTCAAAGTATGAAACCATATTTTTGCCTTATCTTTCAGAGAAAATGGAAAAAGAGTAATGCAAATGATGTCAATAGGTGAACCAGTTGACAAGAACGCACTACACACATCAGTAAAATCCCTCATAAAAGAATATGGCCTTTCAGAATCAAAGCCATGAAACTCAGGCAATAGTCGAATCATTTCAGGTTTTAGCACAAAACGACTAGCCTCTTGAGATGGGATTATACATGATGGAGTAGTGGTTCTGTGAGGGTTGAAGATCTCCCTCAAAGTCCTTCCCAAATTTACCATAGGGATATCGGGTTGTCTATTCTGCTGCACATTTTGTTGAAAATTTTGATTCATATTTCCCCCACCAGGTGCAGGGGTTGCAGGCGGAATGACATCATCCCGTCGCCCTTGAGGCTCATTTGGAAAGTCTTAATCATTTGCATTTCTTTGAAAATTTTGGTTTTGGTTGTGCTCCATTGGTGGAGAGGATGGTTGAGCCAAGTTAGGTCTCAAATTTGGATTTTCAAGGTCTTGTTGTGACCAATTCCTTACAAGTCGGCTTCCCTCTCCACGAGTCCAAGCCGACATGCAACAATTGTTCACAACAAATTTACACTACAGAGAATTCTATACACTAAGAGTTAGGAAAAACTTACCGGATTCACAAT
>JAESVK010082677.1:0-11624 GCA_017140935.1 Hamamelis virginiana
AAATTTTTATTTTACATTCCGCTGCGTTCCCATGGTGTTTTCTTTCAACAGTCACGTTACTGTGTCGCTTTCCTAAGGACAATATTTGCCCCCACCAAATGTGTGCACCGGGTTGACAGCAAATTCGCCTTGGGATAAAATGAGGCTTATCTATATATCCTCTATCTGCGTATGCACGAACGAAAATAGAGTAGAATACCCTTGTGATATAATCCAAGTGAACTAAGACACTGCGCTTCAATTTCTGCAGCAATTAGAACGCAGATTGAAAGTCAGAACCCACCGTAAACACGAGACGGAGAGAGAGACGGAGAGAGAATTCAGAAGAGATGTGTGCACCGGGTTGACAACAAATTCGCCTTAGGATAAAATGAGGCTGATCTATAGATCCTCTATCTGCGTATGCACGAACGAAAATAGAGCAGAATACCTTTGTGATATAATCCAAGTGAACTAAGACACTGCGCTTCAATTTATGCAGCAATTAGAACGCAGATTGAAAGTCAGAACCCACCGTAAGAACGAGAGGGAGAGAGAGAGAGAGGGAGAGAGAATTCAGAAGAAATTTCGATTCTGAATTGGGATAAAAACTGGTCTAGACGGACCCCCTATTTATAGAGGGGTTTGTACCCTTTGGTTGCACCATTGCACCCAAAAGATGTGATATTTCGCATCCAAACAGTTGTGACCATTTGGATTCACGTGCGGATCGGCGAATCTACTCCAGACCCAAGTCTGCGCATTCGCACCAGATCCAACACACCTGCCCAAACCCAATTTGATTTATCCAAAAAGAATAGGCCCATTGGATCTAATGACCCAACCCGGACCGAGCGCGCGCGTGTGGTTTTTGGGTCCAAGCCCAATCTTGCTTATGTCCTCCCTCCTTAGAAAACTTGGGTACCCCTTGGGGCCCAATCCATAAGTCCAAACTAAGAACTTATAAAGCCTTTAACTGCCTTCTGTTTTTCCAATGTAGGACAAGTGCAAAAATGCACTTTCAAGCTTTCTAAAGAACAAATGAAATTTTCAAAAACCCCAATACTAAAACCCATTTTAAAACACTTTATTTTGAAAATATTCAACAGTTTTCTTATATTAAGAAACTTTACTTAATTATCACCACATTGTCTGTTTCCTTAGGCACCGTTTGGATTTGTTTTTTTTAAGTACTTATTGCTTTTTAAAAATTTTCTAAGAAATTATGTATTGTAAATTTTTAAAAAAACAAATAAGTACTTATAAAAAACAAATCCAAACAGTGCCTTAATTGTTGAAATTTCATCTTTGGTTGCAGGTTCTGATTGAGATCCCATTTGTCTTTGTTCAAGCTGTGGTATATGGTATCATAGTTTATGCAGGGCTGGCCCTGGGGTTTGGGTGACCCCAAATGGAGTTCTTAGAATGAGGCCTTTCTAAATTTTGACATATAAAAAAAAAAAAAAAAAATTGAGAGCTGCCATGTATATAGGTAAGCAACAATAAACCAAGCAAACCTCTTTAATAACAAGAAGATGAACAGCATCAGGCCCAATGTAACCATCAACTATGATTGACAGTGTGAGTACATGAACTAATTTTCTTAATGAACTATATACTGTAAAACACAGCATTGGTGTAATTTCCATACTTAAATTGTACTTAATTAATGTAAACCTCAACAAATATATTTGTGATGAATCTACCATATCAGTTTATCACCTCCAAAATGTTTATAAATTATTATTGATATTGTAACAAAAGCTATTTGAAAAAAAATACATGGACAGCCACTGAGCCACAAGGTAAGCAATTTTACGAAACTCCTTATCTGTGCAATTTTACAAACATGTGGTGAGCAAAGCCATCTATACAACATTTATAACAATATTTTTAATTAAAAAAATGCAGTAAACATAGAAAAAGGAGGAACTGAGAGCTCACAAACAAATTGTAAAGCACATATTTCACATAAAATAAATGATAAAAAAACTACTTAACAAAAGAGAGAGAGAGGACTGAGCAACAGAGGGACCCTGTGGGGGCAGTGGGGCGATTTTGCCCCTGGAGATTTAAGCGGAGATTTGATGGGAGTCGGGGAGATTGATTGTGTTAATTTGAGTCTAACCTGGCGAAAGAGAGAGAGAGAGAGAGAGGACTGAGGACTGAGCAAAGAGGGGCCGTGGGGCAATTTTTGCCCTAGGAGATTTGAGAGTAGATGATGGGAGTCTAACCTGGCAGGCGGCAGCAAACAAAATTGGGTTTATGGGCAGTGGTTGGCCTCAAACAAAATTTTGTATGAATGTAAACAATTTTTTTTTTTTGAATAGGGTATGGGCTGACCTCAAACAAAATTTGGGGCCCCTCTTGGCGGCCTCTTAGATGGAGGCCTCAAAATTTTGTTTTAGGCTGCAAATAGGCAGGGTCGGTCCTAAGTTTATGCCATGATTGGATTTGAATGGAGTGCCGCCAAATTCTTTTGGTATCTTTTTTTCATGTTCTTCACATTGTTGTAGTTCGCGGATGACTCCATCCCCACCATCGAATCTCATGCCAATGGATCTGCGCCGACACACAGCCCAAACCCTTTTTTTTTTTTTTTCGTGACCCGAGCCCTGCCACTACCACACCATCATCTCTTTCTACCGCTAGAGTCTCCTCTTACCGCCGGCGACATCGCCGGCTTCCAATTAACCACAGATGCTGCCATCATCTCTAGCCGCCACTCTCTTGGAACTCTCTCTCTAGCTTCTTTGCTTCTCCGTCTTTTTCTTCTGGTTTTTCCTCTCTTTTTTTTTTTAGGTTAGCTGATGTGGCAAAATAGGGTGATGTGGGGATGAACAGTACTTAGATTTGTTCATGTGTTCATGTGTTCATGAAATGGGCATTTTCGTCATTTTACAGACAAAATATAGACACGTGATGGAATGTGACAATTGTTCCGTCAAAAATATAAACGGCCAACTAACAAAAATGTCAAATCTGTCAAAATTTGAAAGTGCAGGGGGATAAGTATCGATTTTCAAAGTGAATGAGTGCAAAATGTTTTTGAGTAATAGTACAGGAATGCAAAGTGTATTTTCCCCAAAAAATAATCCTACTTAATTATTCTGTCTAGTTCTAAAAAAAATAGAAAAGTAAAAAACGTGTTACACAGAGCATTACATGCATGCATGGAAGGAAGAGAAATCTACATGGCTAATATAATGTTACTTAATATGATTAGGTATATTAAATTAGGAGGGTGGACACGCCTGATGCATGCATGCATCATGCATGAGGTAGCAAAACTCACAAATGTTGAAATTTTGGACACGTTTAAAAGAAAAAGTAGGAATATATGATATATTAAAGCGACAATCTAGCTAGGAGGGGTCATGGGTGGCTGCCCCATTGCGGCAAGCTTTTCCACAATTTCTACAGATATTTGATGAATGTAGACAGTTGAAGTTGATGTATTGACATTTTGAATGCAATTTGTGGTAGAAATTTGAAGAAGCCTAGTGGGATGTGAAAGGTTGGTTGTTTGGACCTTAAACCTCTCTCTCTCTCTCTCTCTCTCTCTCTCTCTCTCGCTCTCTCTCTCTCTATATATATATAGATACACACACATGTTGTGGTCACATTTGTGTGGCAAATTTTAGGTTGAAAGATGGAGAGAGAGAAAATCCCAGAAGTGGTGCTGAATTCAGGCCATAAGATGCCAATCATAGGCACGGGAACAGCGAGCAACCCCCTCCCACCACCTCACCAACTCACTGCCATTTTGGTGGATGCCATTGAGGTGGGTTACCGCCATTTTGACACTGCGGCTGTCTATGGTTCAGAAGAGTCCCTTGGCCGAGCTGTGGCAGAGGCGCTAGAGAGAGGCCTTATTAAGAGTCGGGATGAAGTTTTCATTACTTCAAAGCTATGGTGCACCCACGCCGACCCCCATCTTGTCCTCCCAGCCCTCAAGAATACACTCCAGTAAATATATTACTTACTTTCTCATCACTTAATTGTATGTTCTTGTTACTTGTATACACACACGCATGTCGTCTACTTTAAGATGTTTGGTGACTTGTATAAAACTAACTGTGAAATAGATTTTGAAAAATTAACGTACAGTTAGATATATATCGTGCTCGTCAAAAATTATAGTGATCGAACGGTTGATAAATTAAAAATATTATCATAAAAGAGTAATTTCTTTTGTTCTTTAATTTTTCGGTCATGTTTTTCAAAAACCAATAGTTAGATCAATGTACTGCAAGAGAATATTTATAAAATTATGACTGTTCACGACGTGCATAGGATGTGAGTTTTTTAATATAGTACAGTATCTACCACAACCAATCAAAATTATATATACATACCCATTCCATGAATTGGTCTTAATTTGATTTTTTTTTTTAATTTCCTCATATTAATTTTATAATTGAAGGAAGCTGGGACTAGAGTACTTGGATCTATATCTGATCCATTTGCCAATAAGGGTTAAAGAAGGAACTACAGGTTACGAGTTTACATCGAAGGACATGCTCCCGTTTGACATAAAAGGGACGTGGGAGGCTATGGAGGAGTGTTGCAAAATGGGGTTAGCCAAATCTATTGGTGTCAGCAACTTCGGAACTCTTAAACTCTCCCTACTCCTCCAGCATGCTACCATCCCTCCTGCGGTTAATCAGGTATTTAATTATAGTAATACTATATAACCAAAAAAAAAAAAAAAAAATTTATAATTTCCAAAAAAAAAAAAAAAAAATGGTCCTCAAAAGGTATTTCAAATGAATCATAACCCTTTTTGGAAAGAGAAAGTTAGATCATCCACAGTATCATTTAGGATACACTTTAGAGATTTTTTTTTTTCTTTCGTATCATTTGGGATACACTTTAGAGATTTTTATTTTTTAAGTTTTTAATTTTTATTTTTTGGGACATTTCGCATTTTTTTTTTTTCAATTAACTCCATCATCAACACCTACTCTCAATGATGATGATGATGGTGATGATGATGATGCATGAGCCTAAAATTAATTATTTGCTTTAGGTGGAAATGAATCCAGCATGGCAGCAGGGAAAATTGAGAGAGTTTTGCAAAGAGAAAGGAATTCAAGTGAGCGGGTGGTCTCCTTTGGGAGCCAATGGAGCTTTTTGGGGTTCACTTGCTGTCATGGAGAGTCCAATCCTTAAAGATATTGCGGCTGCTAAAGGAAAGAGTGTGGCTCAGGTACTCTTCTCCATTTTTTAATTTCTCTTCTCTTTTTTGCCCTTTTTGTATACACAGTTTGAAGGAGACCACGCGCTCCATTGGCTCAGCTATTTTTTATTGTTAGCAAAATTAAAAGGCCATGTTTACATACACGTAATGCATTATATGAGCTCATAATATGACTTCTCACTAATCAAAACCCAGCTCATATATAGCCAAGTATATTATAACAAAGAAGGAACTTGTGCTGACTTCAGAGCTACTGGGATGTAGGATGTTTGGAAGTGTTGGGGAAAACCTTTGTTTAACTAGAGCACATGAGAACAACTTGAATGGTTAGATTTATTTTTTGGATTCAAATCTATTTTTTTGAATCTGTTAAGTGAAATATATATCCATTTGAATTTAAGTGCTCCAATGGTGGTGGATCCATTTTTTCGCTCCTCTCTCTATCTCTATCTTTCCCCAAACTAAGCACAAGGTTTTAGGCCGTGTTATGTGTATTGGAAAAAAATAAATCCATCTAAACTTGGATTCAAATTTGAGTCAACTTTTAGATCCAATTTAAATCCACTTTTGAACCCACCAATTGAAGAATTTTGGAGTTGCTCTAATAAGGTCTTTGAAAATAATTTATAGGGATCATAATTAGTTATTTAATTACCTAGAACTAGCTTCCAAAAATAAAAAATAAAAATGTTCATTACCCAATTTTGGTCATGCTAAGTTGGGTGTTGGTGGACGTGAAATATTAATTATTGCACATGGTAGCTATCATGTCAATGGGATTCCATCCTACATATTATTTAAACAAAAATGGTAGGTATCATGTCAATGAGATTCCTACAGTGCTCTTATATATATTTAACAAATGCAAGTAATTAGTTTTCATTTAATGTGAATGCATGTGATAAACATAATTATATATATGCAGATTGCACTGAGATGGATCTATGAACAAGGAGTGATTATTATTGTTAAGAGCTTCAACAAGGAGAGAATGAAGCAAAACCTCCAAATCTTTGATTGGGAACTAAGCGAGGATGAATTAGACAAGATGAAGCAGATTCCACAGTGCAGGGGATTTTCAGGAGGAGCATTTATTTTTGAAGATGGGCCTTATAAGTCACTGGAGGAGTTTTGGGATGGTGACCCATGAAACTACATTTTTCCAATCATTTCCATTGGAGTGTAAACAAGAATATGTATCAAACTATAAAAATAATGATCCAGCTTTGCCCTTTTTGTATCAGAATTCAGAATCCCAATTCTATTTTCTTTATATCATGATGGTTGGTTAGAGAATGAAGATGGATTTCAAATTCATTAAGAGAAGAAAGATAAAAAAGTATGGATGAAATTTGATTTTGAAACCCTGTGCTATGCGCTCTCTCTGATTTTGACATATATAATCACTACAAGAAAAAGGAGCAATTGCAACCAAATTTTGCAACGGAATAGAGGGTTGTTGCAAGAATTCAGTTTTGGCAACGGAAAAAGCCATCGCAACTAAACTAATATGCCCAATCCCCAATTTGTTCTTCCACCGTCGCAATTTTGCACAAAGTATAAATTTTTTTATTTTTATTTTATCTTTGTTTTAATTGCAATGGGATTAGCCCTCACAAAATTAAAATTGAATATTTAAAATGAATATATATGGTGAATCTGATTAAAAAATATTATTTTAACACAAAATACAAGTAATTGCAACGGGAAATGCCGTTGCAATGTTTCCGCCAAAAAAATCCATTCCGCGCAGTGTTCCCTCTCTCCCTCTTCCCTTTCCCTCCCTCTCTCTCTCACTCTCTGCGCGCGCGCGCTGAAAAAGGTTTCAATGGAACCCTTCCACCACCGATCACCCATATCGGCGTGCTAACCCAATTCTGGCCATCGTTGCATTTGCATCTCCAGCAACGAACCTCCTCTTCCCCTCTCTTATTTCTCTCTCTATACGAGGTTGAATCCTTCTCAAAAACCTAGGGTTTCCTAATCTCTCTCTGCTTGCACCAAGACGTTGTTGGGATTCCTCCCCCTTGCCCCTGCCCTCCACTCCCCCTCATGGGGATGCCGTTGAAGACCCACCACCAACTTTGCTGCCGCCACTACTAGTGGAGCCACCTCCGAGCGTTATGATCTCTTCTAGGCATCCCGATGCCCTCTTCAGCGGTGGCGGCATCAGGTTCTTTCATTCTTCCTCTTTTTTTTTTTAATTTATTATTTCATTTTAGGTTTCAAGTTTCATTCTCTATTTGATTACTGTTTATCAATATCACCACAAAGGAATTGAAATAGCTTACTGTGAACCACCCGACCCAGCTCACTTGTTTGTGTTGTTGAGTTTGAAATTGGATTCACTATCATTGTGGATGTAGATAACTCATTATCCTTCTCTATTTATCATTCTCTTTATCTACTCAATTATCCTTCTATATTATCCACTCAAGATCATCCAATCCCGATCATCCTTCTCTATTGTAGGAGTTCACTTAGATTGGGTTTTGAAAAAGGAAAGGAGTTTGAGAAAAACTGGGAGTCGCCACCTTATTTTTAAGGAATAAGGAAACCATAAAAAAAGAGTCTTATTTTCAATAAAACAATGACTCCATATTTTAAGGAAAGGCAAATCTTCGAACCAAAATTTGGATTCGGGGCTAGGTTATGAAATATGAAGGTTCTAGGATGCATCCTGTAGGCACCCATCTCACCCTAATTAAAGGTCTCCTAATTAAATTTGGGCTTTATCAAAATCTTAACACAACAATTCCAATTATCTAATCAACCACAGAAAATATGAATAATAATAATAATAATACTAATAGATAATACAAAAGTAAACACAATCCTAAAGACCTTAGGAGACTTACAGTCAACCTAAGATTGGACTTGCGCCCTATTGGCCGCCTACGTACTTTACCAGTCTCCTGATAGAGATCAAAGTCCATCGTAGTTTGATCACCTAGGACTCTTATATCGTAATGAACTACATAGCTGACAAGATTCTACTTTATCTAGGATTCTAACTTCGAGAGATGGAATTCCAGCAAAACACTTTTTCATAAAAGATGGAATTTCATTCCAATTCAAATATTTTTGAAATCACTTTCTTTCAGAGTTTTTCTCGAAATAGACTCCTAAATTAGACAGAATTCTATTCATATCACAATTCTTACAACAAAGGACAGTCCTAAGTGGGGTCAAATGACCCTCCTAATCCTAGGGTCTCTAACTAGTCCTAAATTAATTTAAATACCTAAAATACTAGAAAGAAACATGCTGGAAATTATGAAAAAAGTATAAAAAATTTAATAAACAATTAATAAAAATGCATGAGAATGTCCTAAATGCAATCTAATTATTCTATGTGAACCTAGACATGTTTTTAGGTTGATTTGATCCTAAAAAATGGTTTTTAACTTACTTTAAAGATACTTTCAATTCATGGACAGATTTGAATATATCTTAAAATGTAAATTAAAACTCATGAAAATAATAAAATAAAAAGGTGTAAATGATCTAGCATGCAACCTAATATGATATACTAAGACTACCATATATAAAACTATACAAAAAATGACTTAAGAATGATGATTAAGTCACATTAAAGTAGATATTCAAATATGGACATGTGGACACCCCATTTTTACTAATTATTTCTACCATATGTTCATGCAAATGATTAACTAGAATGGCTGATCATTTGGTGATGAATTGGCCTTGTAAAGACCAAATTGCCCAAATAACCCTTTTATGAGGAAAAAGACAATTCATTATTTCATGTGTACATTTGGATTGGAATCAACCCATTTGTATTACATTTGACTTTTGAGGTGTTTTAGAACATCCCTGTAAATTTTCATAGCATTCTGGTGAGAGCTCTCGATAGGTAATTAGGGTTTTTGCGACTTGAAGGGCATTTTCGTCCTTTTGCTCGTATAATTTCCGAATGACCCCCGAATTCGAAACGGATTGTTTCATGAGGTTTATATGGATGTGGGGAGTGTATTTGAAGTGTCAATTAAGCCTTTGAATGGTTGGGATAGATTCGCCCAAAATCGATCCCACGGGTAAGAATGAGCTGAATTAGGGTTTCGATCAAATTGACCGTGAATTGGTCGTTTTCACCAAAACGAAAGATTTTCAAAACATGTTTTCAAGTACCAATTTCATATTAAAACCATGTTTTTAGAAGTGGTGCAAGCCTAATTGATGAATTTTACAAAACAAAGAATGGTCATATGACCAATTTTGGCACAACCGGGTCGATTGGCTAGATTTTTACTAAAACCCTTGACCATGGTCAAGTATTTTTAACCCAAAAACATTCTAAAAATGTGGAGGATCAAAACACGGTCGTTTTGAGCCCTGAACCATCGAATTTGGATCAGATTTGACCAAAATATGGTCAAAATATGAAAACCCTAAAATTTGGGGAAGAAAATATGGGAGGTCAGCTTAGTGACCGTCGAGCCAGGACGGCCAACCGTCCAGCCCTTGGACGGTCACCAGCATGCTCGAGCCCATTTTGCAATTTTGGCATGTTTGAAACTTTCCCACTTGTTTTGGCCGATTTGGTTCGTTTTTTTGGAATAAATTTGAACTTGGTTCAGCTTACAAACCCTAGCATGACTAATTCTAAGCCTTAGGATCATTTTTAGATGGATTAATCCTAACCATTCAAGGTTTTGAACCCTAGCTCTATATATGTTGCATTATGGAGTTAGAGAGAGGGAGGGAGAGAATTCTAGGGTTAGAGAGGAGGCTACAGATCTGGTTTTTCATCTTGACACCATTGAAGGAGAGAGCAAAGGTGGAAAAGAAAGGAGAAGGACTCAAGGCATTGAAACTTGAAGGAGATTAATCAATGAGAAGAGAGAAATGTGAGTGTTTTCCCATTGAATAGTCTTTTCTCACTTGTTTCTTGCATGATAGTATAATATTAGTTGAGCTTAATTGCTTTGTTATTTGTTAAATAAGTGTATGATTAGAATAGGATGTGCTGTTAATATAGGGTGGTAATATGTTCAATATGTTTAGGAATAATCTTGTTAAGATTTTATGTGAGTAAGCATGTTTAGAGTTAGTTAGTTTAATTATGATTGTATGTTAGCAAGCATGTTAGGATGTCTTTTATTTTGATTTTATATGATTAGATGTGATTAGGGTTAGTTTTATTGTTATTTCATGTCATATGTATGTTTAGGGTTAGCTTTGATGTTGTTTTATGTGAGCATGCATGATTAGGTTTAGTTTTGTTATGATTTTATGTTAGCATGTATGTCTAGGGTTAGTTAACTTTATCGAGATTTTGTGTTAGAATGCATGTTTAGGGTTAATGTAGTTTTATTATGATTTTATGTAAGTATGCATGATTAGGGTTAGCTTTATTGTGATTTTATGTGAGTATACATGATTAGGGTTAGTTTTACTATGATTGTATGTTTAGCAAGCATGTTAGGATGTTTTTCATTATGATTTTATGTGATTAGATGTGTTTAGGACTAGTTTCGCTATTATTTTATGCTAGTAATCATGTTTAGGATGAGTTTTCCATTATTTTATGTGTAAGCATGTTAGAATAAATGTTGATATATTCATGTTGTTATTTAAATCTCATGATAATTGATTGGTGATTTTAATGGTAATATGAGTACGTTAATATGTTATTTTGACATGTGATGAGTCTTGAGTCTTTTTGTTTATGCTTTTTATGGTTATTTGAACACTTGCCATGGATTTGATTGTTTGAACATATAAATTGTGTACGAGGGAGCGTGCAAAGGTAAGATACTCCCCTTGTGTTTAAATTAATTATTTAAGCATAGTTTTGTGTAGTTTTTGATATGTTTTTGCATGGTAATTTAGTCAAGCATATTAGATTGTATGTTAGGGTGTTTATTTGATATTTTTATGGATTAAAGATGATTTTTAAGCTACTTTAAGTATGTATTCAAATCTGTCCAGATTTGAATACATGTTTTAAAATGGTTTAATTATCATTTTTAAGCCATATTTTGCATGATCTTGGTAGTTTATCTTTTATATTCATGTAGAAAGCATGCTAAGCCATCTTCACAATTTTTTATTTCTTATTTTCATGGTTTTTAGGGTGGTTTAAGGTTAATATTCAAATCTGTCCGGGTTTGTTTATGTCCTTAAATCGCTTCTAAAAATTATTTTTAGGCTAAATCCAACTTAGAAATATGCTTAGGTTCACATAGATTAATTAGTATGCATTTAAGAGAATTACCATGCATTGTTAGGATTATTTTTGTGAATGTTTGATTAATTTATTTAAATTACAGCATGCATTTGCATTAGTATGTTAGGTTTCTAAATTAACTTTAGGGTTAGTTAGAGACCCTAGGTTTAGGAAGGTCACTTGACCTTCCCTAGGACTCCCCTTGTTGTAAAAATCATTATCTGATTTGAGTATCAGAGTTGATTTAAG
>JAESVK010082690.1:0-17478 GCA_017140935.1 Hamamelis virginiana
GCTAATATTCAAGCCCCACAAGGTCTTAAAACTCTTAGGGATCACTTAATGCCCAATAGTTTTAATCCACCCTCCTGTATCCAAATCCCGCACATCGAGAATCTCATCTACGAGATTAAGCATGCTACCATTCAGATGCTTCCTACGTTCTATGGGTTAGATAGAGAGAACCCATACGACCATTTGCAGGAATTCTTAGGGATTTGTTCGACCATTAGAATTCAGGGTTTCCATCCAGAATCCCTGAAATTATTTTTATTCCCGTTTTCCTTAAAAGATAAGGCCAAACACTGGCTTTGTACTCTCCAAACCCCTGTCCCTATCACTACTTGGGAACAGCTTCAGAAATTATTCCTGTCTAGATTTTACTCAGTTGGTAAAACTCACCAAATGCGACGAGGTATAACAAATTTCGTCCACCATGAACAAGAATCTTTTCATGAAGCTTGGGAAAGAATGAAAGAACTGCTACGGTTATGCCCCCATCATGATGTACCTAAGTGGCAAATCATAGAGTCTTTCGTTAGAGGTTTAACTGAGGGTGACACGCAGACTATGAAATCTGCATGTGGGGGAGCTATTTTGAGTAAAGGTGAGGATGAGATGTGGGCTTTATTTGAAGCATTGAGTGAGGATTCTTTCCACATGGCCTCGATGTCTTTAGGTAACCGTGATGATGCCATAGTGAAGAAAACGCCTCCCAAAAAGGGCGGTATTTATGATGTGGATTCCCAAGTTTTGGCAAACAAGCAAGTTGAGGCTCTGTCTCATAAACTTGACCAATTAATAGCGGCACAAGGGCAATCTTCAAAAACCCATGTGAAACCTGTCAACTTAGTGTGCAATATTTGCACTGACCCATCTCACGAGACCCCATATTGTCCTATGGCAGGACAGTACCCAGAGTTTGTCCAAGAGCAGGATAATGCTGCTCAATGATATGCACCACCTAGGAATGACCCATATTCCAACACATACAATCCTGGGTGGAAGACTAGCCCAAAATTCCAGTGGTCTAGTCAGCTGAGAGGATCCAATCCTAGTCAGCCTGCGAGACCCACATATAGCAGTAACCCTGCTGTTGTTCAACCCTTTAGACCACCACAGATGCAACCCCAGTACCCAAGCTATGGTGCTCCTCAAGCACCTCCACCCCTGTATCAGAGTCAGTCTGTGACTCAATCACCACCACAACTCAAAGAACGCCTGGTTTTGAGGAACAAGTCTTAGCTACCCTGAAAAGTCTAGAGGCTTCAGCACAACTCACTCATTCCCATTCCCAATCTATTTCCAAATTAGAAATCCAAATGGGTCAACTAGCGGCTTCATTTAGTCGCAGAGAGGAGGGGAAATTCCCGAGTCAGGCTGTTGCCAATCCTAAGGGAGCTTTTGTAGCTGAGAGTTCTACTTCTCAAAACCCTCAATGTAACGAGGATGTGAAGGCTGTTACAGTTTTGAGAAGTGGGAAGGTTGTAGATAACAAAGTTGGGAAGAAAGAGAGAGCAAAAGAGAAAGAACCTGCAATAGAGAAAGAATCTGAAGCTTCGAGGGATAACTTTCCCGCAGCTTTAGACGATCCATTGGCATCTTATGTGCCAAAAGCCCCATTCCCATATGCTCTTATCGCGCCTGAGAGGAGAGCTAAGAAAGGGGCTAGCATGTCAGATATGTTAGAGGTATTCAAGAGTGTTCATATAAATCTACCTCTATTAGATGCCATTAAACAGATTCCTTCCTATGCCAAATTTTTGAAGGAAATGTGCACGCAGCAACGCAAGGAGCGTGTTCATTTGTCTAAAACCATAACTCCTGTTGACATAGCTAGTGCTGTGTGTCAATTCCAAGCTCCAATAAAGAGAAAAGATCCTGGAACGCCAACTATACCTTGCTTCTTAGGAAGTCAGTTGATTTTGGTGCGAGTGTGAATATTCTTCCGTATTCAGTTTACGCCAAAATGGAGCTTGGGACACTCCAAACCACACCTACGATCCTCCAATTTGCAGATAGGTCCACTAAGGTACCTAGAGGGATACTGCAGGATGTCTTAGTAAAGATAGATTCGTTTGTCTTTCCTGCAGATTTTATTGTCTTGGATATGGAGCCCGTTGATCTTAATAGGCCTCAAATCCCGGTTATAATAGGACGACCTCTTTTGGCAACTACTAATGCAGTCCTTCACTGTAGGACTGACATAATGAAGGTGTCTTTTGGAAATATGAAAACACGGCTGCAGGTTTATAGTGCAGCTAATTAACCTCATAACTTTGAGGATTGTTCTTTTGTAGATATCATAGATAAAGTGGTAGAGGAAGCTACACCTTATCTTCTATCCAAGGACCCGTTAGAAACATGTCTTAATTATTTTGGGTTCGAAGACCATGACCTGGAGCATTCATTCATGGAGGTGAATCTTGTCTTAGATTCTACCTCCTCTGTAGAAAAATTGCCTTGGAGACCTAGGGTCGAGCCACTTCCGTCTATTGCTAGTGTCCCTTCCCCCACGTCTTTTGAGTCTCCGCCGCAACTTGAGTTAAAGCCTCTGCCGGCTAATCTCAAATATGCATTTTTGGGTAGTAGTGACACTTTGCCTGTTATCATATCATCTACTCTGACTTTAGAACAGGAAAGTAAGCTTTTATCAGTTTTGAAAGAGCACAGATTAGCCATAAGATGGTCGGTCGCTGATTTAAAGGGTATAGACCCGTCAATCTGCCAGCACCGTATCCATCTTGAGGAAGGTGCAAATCCTTCAAGAGATGCCCAACGGAAGTTAAATCCAAATATGAAAGAGGTAGTTAAAAAGGAAGTTTTGAAATTATTGGATGCGGGTATCATTTACCCAATTTCTGATAGTGAGTGGGTGTCCCTTACTCAGTTGGTTCCTAAAAAGTCTGGGATTAGAGTCATAGCTAATGAGGAGGGTATTCTAGTCCCCACAAGAGCTACCACTGGTTGGAGAGTCTGTATAGACTATAGAAAGTTGAATTCCAAGACCAGGAAGGATCACTTCCCACTGCCTTACATTGACCAAATTTTAGAGAGGTTATCTGGGCAGAGTTTTTATTGCTTCTTAGATGGCTATTCAGGGTATAACCAAATAGCGGTTTACCCCGAGGATCAGGAGAAAACTACATTTACTTGTCCGTTCGGGACATTTGCATTTAGGCGTATGTCTTTTGGCCTATGCAATGCCCCGAGCACTTTCCAAAGATGTATGACTTCTATTTTTTCTGACATGAAAGGAGAATACTTGGAAGTGTTTATGGATGACTTTTCTGTTTTCGGTCCTTCTTTTGATGAATGCCTGTCTAATCTCTCCAAAGTGCTTAAGAGATGTTGTGAGACTAATCTTGTACTAAGCTGGGAGAAGAGCCATTTTATGGTTCGAGAGGGCATCGTGCTTGGGCATATAGTTTCTAGTAGGGGGATAGCGGTTGATTAAGCTAAGGTTGACTTAATTGCAAAATTACCTTCGCCCACTACTGTTAGGCAAATCCGATCCTTTCTTGGACATGCAGGATTTTACAGGCGTTTTATTAAAGACTTTAACATTAAACGCAACTTATTGAAGGACTCTAAACAGGCTTTATCAAAATGAAAATCTACATCCTTAGCAAGCAGATTGCACATAGGACCAAGCCCCCGGATCCAACTCTGGTTTGTAGACTGCTTTTCCATTAATGGAGTTTGTTTTATTGAAAATAAAATATTTTTATGGTTTCCTTATTCCTTAACAATAAGGTGGCGACTCCTTTGTTTGTTTTGTTTTCTAAACCCCCTAATCACATCGCCCGGTGATGATGTGGACACAATCAAGCCCGTCAAAAGGCTGGTCCACTGAACTGGCGACTCCGCTGGGGATTTCGAGGGCTAAACTTCATTGATTTAATTGGGCTATTTAATTTCTTAAATTAATTAAAATCAACCACTTGCATTTGTGTGACTGCATATAATTTTAGTTATATTAGCTGCATGTCATTGTGTGATAGGACGATGTTGCCTTGCCAAACGATGGTCTAGTCCTGATCCCTGTCTCCACTCGACACTAGGGCAATCATGACGAAACCATCAACCTATTGTCAAGTTCCCTTTGGGGTATATCAAAGATCAATCAGTACTGTTTGACCCACGCGGCACGCCATATCTCACATGTGGTTAGGTATATAGATTGGTCTGCAATAGGAGCCTTTGAACCCACCTTTTGCATTAGTCCATGTAGACAGCTAAGGACACTCTACCCCACAGTGCTTGCACACACCTGTTATGCTGCCCAAATTTCGACACACAATTGTACTGTTATGCTGCCGAAATTCCTTTTGGTATTTAACTGTACCGTTATGCTGTCGAAATTTTTCCTTGACACATACATACGCCGTTATGCTGCCAAATTTCTTTTAGCACATAATTGCGTCGTTATGCTGCCGAAATTGTCCCAATTTGATATGAGCCTTGTTTGTGAATGCTAGAACTTAGGGATATAGTAACCTTGGATAAACTTTGATATTTTTGATATAGGCAATTTACTTTAAGGATTTTGGTCCTTGGAACGAAAGGACTATTTTGAGGATGGAAGAGAATATTCTAAAGGTACATACCCTTTTCTGTGATTAGGTTGTTTTGGCTTGTTTTGACTAAGACCTTCGATTCAAAGGAAAGTGTCCCAAGAATGAAGGACTGGTCATTGGAATTGCTCTTTGAGCCCTGTTTGGCCAGTCATGTTTTATTTCCCTATTGGTGATTTCGATTTATTTCCTAATTTCTAAGGAAATGCCCTTGTGAAATAGGGAAGTGAATCAGAATTATGATAGGACGGTTTTCTCCTTTCTCTTTCTTTCTATTTGGATAGCACCTCTTTGATAGTCTGTCAATAGGTTTTGAGCATCATGGACTCTTCCGTTTTTTCTAAAAAAACCCATTTCATGGTGTAGAATTCTGGCCTGGCGTCGTGATTCTAGAGGGCGTCTTTTCAGTATCGAACCCCCAACCACACCTACAATGACTGACGGAGAATCTAGTACCACTGCTACAGTGTTGAATGCTATCATGGACCGAATTGATGCCCTGGCCCGTGAGACTGAACAGATTAAGAAAATGTCCCAAGATGAACAGACCAGTACAGATCAGGATAAGGAGGCCCACTTAGAGAACCCGAAGAGTACCTCTGATCCATCTATTCCAGCCCAAGTTGATGACAGTGCCAAGGCCCAGGCAGGAGCCAAATCTAAGCCCATCAATCTGGATGGAGAGCCCAGTGGATCTAGATTCCTCTCTGGGGATCCGATCCTGTTGTCAAGTAAGGTTGAAGCCTTAGAGAAAGCCCTGAAGGGGATGCGTCGGTCTGACGACATGGTTGATGTGACATCTTTTTCACTGTTCCCTAAGGCCCGTATGCCGTTCAGTTTTAAGATGCCGGAATTAGAGAAGTTTGATGGGATGGGTTGCCCTAAAACCCATTTGAAGATGTATGTGAGGGCGATGCAACCTCGTGGAGCCGATGATGAGCTGTTGGCTCAAATGTTTCATGAATCACTGAAAGGGTCAGCCTCAAAGTGGTTTTTATCCTTAGATGAGACTAAGTTGAAGACATGGGAGGATGTTTGCGATGAGTTCACTAATCACTACAAGTACAACACTGAGATTGATGTGACTCGTAGGGATCTTGAGACTACTAAGCAAGAACTGAGGGAGAGTTTCTCTGCCTTCATTTCTAGATGGAGGGCGAAAGCTTCGCAGATGACCCACAGGCCTACAAATGATGAGCAGGTGCAGATGGTACTGAAGAGTCTCTTGCCCATTTACAACAAGTATTTCTTCTCGCAGTATTTCCCTAACTTTAAAGCCCTTGTTACTGCTGGTACTCAAGTTGAAGATGCTCTGGTTAGTGGGGCGCTCAAGGCCGAAGAACCCTTCAGAAACCGCCAACCACCTCTCAACCGCAAACCCAACCCTGAAGTCAATGCCATCGTCCAACCTATTCAAGCTACCCAACCAAATCGCTCATTCCAAGCTAGATAGCCAACCCGCCAGTTCACCAATCTATACATGTCCCTAGAACGTGTCCTTGAGAAATTGAAGGCACGTGGTCTCCTTACCCCTTGGAACCCCGGCCTCTTCCAGATCCATTGCCCAGAAATTTCAAAGAAAATGAGTATTATCAGTTCCACCAATCTAAGGGCCATCACACCAACCAATGCATGCGCCTTCGCCATGAAATCCAAGACCTCATTGACAAGAAAGTCATTACCCCACAAAATCCACCAAGTCAACCAAATGTCACCAGTTCCCTCTCCCAACCCATGCTGTACAGCCACCAGCTCAAATCAATGCCCTGGGCCTCGACGACCCAAAAATTCATTACCCAATCCGTCCATATATCCCAGTCAAAACTACCCTAACCGAAGCCTTTTACCAAGCCCGATCCCAAGGCCTCATTACCCCACTCATACCCCGCTTCCATAAGCCTTTTTGCCAGAACCACAACATCTTCGGGCATGACACGGAGAATTGCAGAGTTTTAGGGAAATTGGTTCAAGATTTACTTGATGATGGAAAGTTGTATCAGCCCGAAGAACCTGTACAGCCTGAAGAGCTTTTACAACCTGAAACTCCCGAGGAAGTGCCTAAAGGTGGGAATTCTCAACGTCAGTTGAAGGAGAGGTATCTAGCGGGAGACCCGGAGGTCGAATTGTTAGGAGAGTCGAGTGGCAAGTATGATTATTATGTACTCTATCTGTCAAGAAAGATTTTTGATGAACCTATCATTCCTACGGGGTGGGATGATTTGCCTGCAGAAGTTGAACCAGTTATTCCTTTTTCACCCGAAGGGTTGAGTCAAGATATCATGCAGAAACAGTTTGAGAATAGAACCTTTTCAGTCCCGAAGATCATCGGGGAAGGTAGAGATTTGATTGGTATGATTGAGTGGGAGGATCTCATGAACACACCTGAAACCATAGAGAATTTGTGGGCTAGTGATGAGGAAGTAGACCATCTGACTCGAGGCGGACGCCATTTCAAGCCAGCTCATTTGGAAGCCAGTAATCCGTTGGGGGAATTAGAGAAGGGTCAGCGATCAGATGTCATAGAAGAAGAAGAAGAGATCCTGAAACAGTTGAAGAGAACACAGGCTAACATTACCATTTGGGGATTGCTCATGGCTTCACAGAAACACAGGCAGACAGTGCTTCGTTTGTTGAATCAGGTGCAGGTTCCTATTGATACGTCCCCTGAGGGTTTGGTAGGTTTGGTAAATCCGGTTCATCATGGACCGTCCATCTCATTTACTGAATCTGACTTACCTAAGAGTGAGAGTAATCATATGCAGGCTTTGTATATCACAGTAGATGTCATGGGAAAGAGAATTCCCTCAGTTTTAGTTGACAACGGGTCAGCATTGAATGTATGTCCGCTCAGTACTACTACTACATTGGGGATTGAACCATCTGAATTTTCGCCATCAAAACAGACTGTCAGGGCTTATGACAACACTCGCATAGAAGTTATGGGAATGGTGACTCTTTCAGTTGTTATTGGGCTAGCCGAATTCAAAATTGATTTTCAGATCCTAGATGTGCCAGCCAGTTTTAATCTGCTTTTGGGAAGACCGTGGATTCATTTGACCGGGGCTGTGCCGTCGTCGCTTCACCAGAAAATCAAGTTTCCACACCAGGGATCAGTGGTCACTTTGAAAGGGGATATGGAGATGAATCGAAGTATTCGAGTGCCAATCTGTGAGATAAATCAGGAACCTTCAGAAGTGTTACTATCAGGGTTTGAGTACATACAGGTTATCGAAGGAGCTCTCACCGCTTCAATGGATGATGATATTGTTACTAGTGAGACCCGTAAGAAAGAAAAGGATTGGGTTGAAGATCTTGATGCTGGTGCCATGACAGATATGTTCGAGCAGGCGGTTCTGTGTCTCGAATTGCATACTTATGAAGTCGAGGCGATTTATCCAATTGAACCTACAACTCCACCATTATCAAACTGAGGCTTTGAAGATTGTCCATTCATCCATAATTGTGAGGAGATCGAGTCACTTCTACCTGATGATAACTTGTAGGTATCTTCAGTAGAATAGGATTTCCCTGCTTTCTTTGTAGTAGTGTAGGATTTCCTTGTTTCCAATAAAAACCTCAACCTCATTTAAGGAGGTATGAGTGTCAGTTTGTTTCATCTTCTGTGTTCTGTTATTCAACTTTCAATTAATAAAAAGAAATATTCATTATCTTCTCATCTCTCTTGCAGTGTCTCTTTTTTATCATCATTGGATTTGTATGGCATGAACATAGACCCGCGAGAGAATGTTCCTCCTGAGCTCGACGAGCAACATGGAAAGGGGCACGCTCAACCTAACATGGATGAATTAATTTCAATTAATTTAGGGACGGATGAATCACCTAAAATAATTAAAATTGGATCAACACTGTCACAACAAGAAAGAGAATCATTGGTAGAGGTTTTGAAAGAGAACATTGAAGCTTTCGCATGGTCGTACCAAGATATGCCAGGCATTGATCCTGACATTGTGCAGCACTTCATCCCCACTGATCCGAACATGAAGCCGGTCAAGCAGAAGCTGCGGAGAATGAAGCCAGAATGGGCCTTGAAGGTTTAGGATGAGGTGCTCAAGCAGATAAACGCCGGTTTTTTGCAAGTAGTGGAGTACCCAGAATGGTTAGCCAACATCGTTCCAGTACCTAAGAAGGATGGGAAAGTACAAATGTGTGTTGATTTCAGAGATCTCAATAAGGCGTGTCCTAAGGATGATTTCCCTCTGCCTCATATAGATGTATTGGTTGACAACACTGCCGGCCATGCACTCTTGTTTTTTATGGATGGCTTTTCGGGTTATAATCAGATCGAGATGGCTTCCCAAGATATCGAAAAGACAGCTTTCATTACACAATGGGGGACATTTTGTTATCGGGTTATGCCCTTCGGCCTTAAGAATGCTGGCACGACATACCAAAGGATGGCTACCACACTGCTGCATGATTTGATTCACAAGGAGGTGGAAGTATACGTAGATGATATGATCGTGAAGTCTGTAGATAGGGAAGGACATCTAGTTGCTCTGAAGAAGTTCTTTGAAAGAATCATCAAGTATAAGCTGCGTCTGAACCCTCAAAAATGTGCATTTGGAGTGACTGCTGGAAAGCTGCTTGGTTTTATGATCACACAGAGAGGGATAGAAGTAGATCCGGGGAAAATCAAAGCCATCATGGAGATGCAACCATCGAAGACAGAAAAGGAAATTCGGGGATTTTTGGGAAGAATTCAGTTTATCAGCCGTTTCATAGCTCAGTTGACGACTATCTGCGAGCCGATCTTCAAGCTGCTAAAGAAGGATGTACCGACTAAGTGGAATGAGGAATGTCAAGAGGCATTTGATACCATCAGAAGGTATTTGAGCAACCCACCAATACTGGTTCCCCCGCGACAAGGTGAACCGTTATTACTCTACTTAACTGTCACCGAAACTGCAATGGGAGCTATGTTAGCTCAATATCTTGAAGAATCCTTGAAAGAGAATGCCATCTACTACCTCAGTAAGAAGATGACGGATTATGAAGTGAACTATAGTGCTTTGGAAAAGACATGCGCGGCATTGGTATGGGCAACTCAAAAGCTTCGCCATTACATGATGTCTTTCCAAGTACTCTTGATCAGTCGAATGGACCCATTAAAGTATCTACTTGAAAAGCCTGCTTTGTCCTATAAAACAGCGCGGTGGTTATTGTTATTGTCAGAATTCGACACTCAGTATGTACTGTAGAAATCAGTGAAAGGAAGAGCTATAGCAGAACACCTGGCAGAATGTGCTACTTCACAAGCACATAATGGCAATTACCAGTTCCCAGTTGAGGAGATCCTTGTGGTTGAGAAGAAAATATGGAAAGCGCACTTTGATGGAGCATTGAATAGGAAAGGATGTGGCATATGAGTTTGTCTGGAGACACCTAAAGATGTGATGATACCTGTGGCAGTGAAACTGAACTTTAAGGCAACCAATAACATAGCTGAATATAAAGCTTGCATTCTAGCTTTAGAATCAGCATTGGCCTTGGGAGTAGAAGAGCTTGAAGTGTATGGAGATTCAGCCCTTATCATATGCCAAACTAGAGGAGAATGGAAGACTAAAGATGAGAAGCTGCTGCCATATCACGATTATCTAGAGACACTGGTGAAAGAATTCCGTCAAATAAAATTCTTTTACCTGTCTAGGCAAAAGAACAAGTTTGCGGATGCCTTAGCCACTCTAGCATCCATGGCAGAGATCCCAATGGAAGGGGGAGTAGCACCGATGATCATTGAATCTAGAGAAGAACCCATCTACTGTTGCGCCCTAAGGGAAGGAGAACCAAAAGATGGGAAGCCGTGGTATCATGATATTCAGCAGTACTTAGAAAAAGGGGAGTATCCACCAGAAGCATCCTATGTTGATCGAAGAACTTTGAGAAGGTTGGCTAGCCAGTTCATCTTGTGTAGTGGGAAATTGTATAAAAGGTCTTTTGACGGTGTCCATCTCTTGTGTGTAACAGAAGATGAAGCAGAACGGATCATTCAGGAAATACAAGAAGGGGCTGGGGCTCCACACATGAATGGGTATATGCTTGCGAAGAAGATTCTGAGACTGGGGTACTATTGGTTGACCTTAGAAAGTGATTGTGCTAAACATGTTAAGAAATGCCATAAGTGCCAGGTGTTTTTAAGTGGTAAGCATCAGCCATCCATGCCACTCACTACCATGTCACCACCATGGCCATTTGTAACATGGGGCATTGATATCATTGGCAAGATCACTCCTATGGCCTCGAATGGGCACGAGTATATATTGGTGGTCATAGATTACTTTACCAAGTGGGTAGAAGCAGCTTCGTACAAGACTTTGAATGCTAAGCAGGTTGCCAAGTTCATTCAGTGCAACATCATCTACCGATATGGAGTGCCACGTGAGTTTATTTCAGACAATGGGCAACATTTCAAAAAAGAGACTGAAGAGCTTCTTAAGAAATATGGTATAGTACATCACCATTCCTCTCCTTATCGTCCGCAGACTAATGGAGCAGTAGAGGCAGCTAATAAGAATTTAAAGACCATTTTGAAGAAGACCACTAATACGTATAATGATTGGCATGAGAAGTTGCCTCTGGCATTGTGGGGCTATCGCACATCCATTAGGGCATCAACTGGGGCTACGCCTTACTCGTTAGTGTATGGTATGGAAGCAGTGTTACCAATTGAGTTAGAGATACCTTCACTAAGGGTAGTTATGGAAAGCCAACTAGCAGAAGTCGATTGGATGAGGGATAGATATGAGCAGCTGTCACTAATTGACGAGAAGAGATTGAAGGCCCTATACCATGTTCAAGGTTATCAGAGAAGAATAGCTCGAGCATTCAACAAGAGAGTTAAAAACAGGGGCTTAAAGAAAGGGGATTTGGTACTCAAAGAAATTAGAATGCCGATTCATGATCCAAGAGGAAAGTTCAAGCCAAGTTGGGTGGGACCCTACATCATCAAAGAGATATTATCAGGCGGAGCCGTGCGTCTCATGGACATAGATGGGATCGAATTCTCTCAGCCTACCAATTTGGATCAATTGAAAAAGTATCATGTATAAATAAAAATAAAAATAAAAAATAAAAAAAATAGTAAAAAAAGCCCGCTAGGTAGAAAACTTGAAAAGGCTGCTTAGGCAAAAATTAGGGCAAGAGCTCGCTAGGTAGAAAACCTGCAAAGGCTGCCTAGGCAAAAAGAAGAGCATTCAAAAAAAAAAAAAAAAAAATAAAATAAAAAAAACATTATGACTTTTCAATTGATCCATGAACTACAAGGACCTGATTCTCCAAGTATTCAAAACAACAAAGTTGAAAGTGTTATGAGAAAAAGATATTCAAAAAAATGGAGATATGTAGGCAGCCCATAAAGTCACTTTGGGTGCGGTCCAATTCTTTAAGGCAAAACAACCCTGTGTTCGATTTCAATTGTAATTGTTTGAAGTAATTTATTCAAAACTAAAAAGATAGAATTCTTTTATTCATGAAATGAAGAGAAACCTTTCAAAGGTCTATTACATGCCATATGATTCTAATTCCATTCATTCTAAATAATAAAAAGCATGGGAAATGTGTTTCAAAATTCTGTCAAGTCCTTCGTTCCTTCATTGAAATTTCTTCAGAGTCATCATCTCTTCTTCTCTTGTAAAGTACTACTTGTAAAGAATTAGGTGGAAGTGACGAAGTGTCCCCTCGCTCTTCAGATAAGTGACTTTCGATAAGTCCTGAGACCCTAGCCTTCCTTTCTTGTCCCCGAGTACCCATATCCTGAGATAACTATTGTTTATAAATCTCATCTAGTTCAAAAGGCCCATGAGAGAAATCAATGTGAGTTGTGCGCAATACGGATGGCCACCTTGACATCAAAGCCTTCACCACTGATGGAGAGATCGCCTTGGAAGTATAAGTATGCTCTGGAAGAGATGGAATCGTCTGTTTGGTCCCCATTTGGCGAAGCAGTCGGGTTGCCCAATAGAAAGAAGTGTGTTTCAGCCCTACCAAAATCACCGCAGAATAACCTGGAGAATGGAGCAGATAATGGCCAGAGCAGCTCCAGTCATGTACATACCACTCGATGTCATCCCAAGAGAAAGTAGACAGAAAAGTCAACCATTCGAGTAAAGTGTTTTCTCGAGGTAAGGTAATGGCACGACAATGGTAGGAAGCATGGTAAGAAGTACCAGTGGAAGGAGCGATGAATTTAAGCCTCTCGATTAACCACATTTGCAGTAGAATGGGGCTACCTTCAAAAGGAACCTTGGGGTCGAAGTGCAGTTTGTCTAAACCGTTCAGAGTTTCGGCGAGGACCATGGGCGTCATGTTTTGTGATGTAGAAAGGGGTAAAACTAGTTCACACAGTTCTAATGGAACCAAGAAAGAGCCAGTACAGAAGAAAAATTGCCCGAGAATGCATAAAACTAAAGCATGTTGAACGGGCCGTGAAGTGGTGAATTGATTCAAGCTGGGGTGAAGAAAAGAAGTAGCAAGTTTTAGGAGATTAAGGTTGGTACCTTCGATGAATGTAGAAGCATCTCCTTTAGAGATCTCGAGAAGAGAAGCGAGAGTTGTTGTGTACTTACGCCGAATCTGTGGGAAGATGAAAGGTCCTTTCAGTGGAACAGACATGATCGCGCAGAATTCTTCCAATAGTGGGCATATTTCCTCAGTGCCGAAGTTGTAAACATGAATCGTGGGATCCCAAAAGTGGCTTGCAGCAATGAGAAACGTAGTTTCTATCTTGATTTGTTGAAGAGAGACATGCATTCAAGTTGTAACGAGCGAACACCTTCTTGTCTTCTTTCGTCATTCTCGCCATGAACCTTTTCAAAACCTGGGGGAGAGCCTCCATGATGCTTAAAACTATTGTAGGATGGTTGTAGAGGCTGCTAAGGGTTCCTTTTTATAGACCTAGGTCAAGTTTGAAGAGAAAATAGAAACCAAAGAGGCTAGAAATTGGAAACTACCAAAAATAGGCAAAATTAAGCGGGCCAACTCGGTGACCGTCCTAGGCAGGACGGCCAACCGTCCTAGGGTGGACGGCCAACCGTCCTGGCTTGGATGGTCACCAGGATTTGGCCGCCCAATTTTGCCGATTTTGCTTGTTTTTGACTTTTTTTCGAGTTTTTGTACATTTGGGGCCCCGATTTTGATTTTTGTTGACTTTGTTGCTATTTACAAGTTTTAAAACATTGGTATTAGTTCAATCATGATCAAAAGTGAGAGAATTAGTAGCAGTGAATGAGTTTTAACAGTGCACATACACCATAAAAGTGAGAAAACTTGTTTTGGTACAAATGTTGCAAATTACATATGATTTTCAAAGTGAAACCCCATGTCTCATAGAAGATTGGTCAATGTCTTCGAGAGCTCCTCCTTATCCCTCTGCTAGATCCCTCGCCAGCTGAAGAATGACGTGGTGGATCAGGTGCCTGAAACGGTGTTCACAGTTTGATCAGTTTGTGAAAAGGGAATGAAGTTGAATTTGAGAATGTGATTTGAAGTTACCTGTTGACGAGTGAGAGCGAAAGTCCTCAAGCTCATCCTGCGAAGGTCACGCCTCATGGCGGTAGTAAGATCGATGTAATCCTGGCAATACTCTCGAGGGACCTGTCAGAAAGGAATGATGTCAGTGTATTTGTGGGAATACGTGTGCAGTTGTTTGATTCAGTGGAAGACTTACTTGTTCATAAGATGGATCTATGTGATATCCCTCATCTACTGAAGGTCGTGAAATAGTAGAAGTCACGAAGTTATCTTCAACTATCAGCTCAATGTTCCAGTCTGCAGGCTGCAAGGCAGGAGGCCTATTTGTCTCTTGATCATCATCACTAACAGCAGCTCTAGAGCTTTGACCCCGGGAACGGCGACTCTGTGAACATAAAGATGAAGTTTTGTGATTGCATTTATAAGGATGAAAGAAAGCATTCTCAAAAGTCATACCCTCTCAGGCAGTTCTCCAGTCGCTAAGGGGCGCATCAAGAACTGTTGACAGAAGACCTCATGGCTCGCATCAGAGAAAAGGAAAGCGGAAAGATCCACTCCTCTCTTGGACTCTAACAGGGCCTCACCCTTCAGTTTATCAGTGTGGCGCATATTTGCAGGAGGCAGAAAAGGCACCCTAGCTGCATCCATGTTTCCATAGACTTGGCGACAGACTCTTTCACCCAAGTACCAATATCTGCCAGCAGGCCCCTCAAATAAGATTCGCCTATGTGTTAAGAGTATGCTCTGCGTGTGGGGGGAAGCCAAAGTAGTCCTCCAAGTACCCCATGGGTCCCAGTTCACCTGAAGATTATGAAGAGTATGAGAGTTGACTCTGGAAGATTTAAGAGAAAGATAATGGTTTGAGATTTTACCTGTTCTGCAGTGAAACCAGCAAGGATAGCCTTGGCAGTGGCATAATCATACCTATGGAGGTTGGATTTTTTCCTGTGGCATGGATTAAAGCGAGCTAGAAATAGCCATTAGTTAACCCCCTCTTTCGAGAGAGGACAACCAAGACCCAAGTAGATGAATGCCCATACATGCATGAAAGAAAGATCAAGAAATTGACAAAGATATAGAGAGATTTTATCGAAAGACACCAGATGAAATCAGTACCTGCCATATGAAAGCCAAGCCGCCGAAGTCTTGAGCAGCATCTCGTGATTTGTCACTCATGGAGCGACACATAGTCGCTAATGCAGCTCCGCCCCAGTCGTATAGGTGAACATTATCCATGTCCTCCAAACTCTTCAAGAAGCCTAGAGGGGCAATGTCCTGTGTACCCGCAAAGAAAGTGCATGAAAGCGGATACAGAATGAATGCTCGAGCAATATCTTCGGGTTCCCCTCCCTCCTCTTCACTTTGAATGCTGAAATGATTATAGAGCCAAGAGCGCCGGACTCCTCTCTTTGTCAAAGGAACATTTTCAACGCCCAAGAGATTTAGCAAGTATTCTTCATCAGTGTGAGCTTCTTTATAAAAAGCGAGTGGTTGGCCTCCAATATGAAGTCCTGTAATCATGGTGAAATCGAGTGGGGTCATGGTCATTTCCCCAAACCCGAAGTGAAATGTGTTGGTGGTGTCCCACCAGAGTTCAGAAAGAGCTATCATAGCCATTCTATCCATGTTGTCGAGCCAGAGAGAATCTAAGAAGAACTTGAAGCCTGCCTGCTCTACAATGGCCTTGGCTTGAGGTTGACGTATCTCCATTAATTCCCACCATTTTATTAGCTTACCTAAGGAGTACCGTGTACGGATTTCGAAATTGGGATGCATAAGCACATTTGGGTTATATTCACATCAAAGCAAATGTTGTTATTTCTAAAGGACTTTTGATTCATATGCAACGCAAGCATGGCTATTGATTTACATATCATGAAATGAAGTAAAATTTATGCTTTGAATGAACCAAAATGATCAATACATTTTCAAAAGGTTTTTACAAAAGATATGTGTATATTGTATGATACAATTTATTATCAAAGGCATGGGTGGTGTCACCAAAATCCGAAGTGTTTCAAATTCAAAATTGATGGTGTTTTAATCAAATTAAACATCATGGAAAATTTTTGAGATACTTTACTTGACATGAAATGACTTGTAAAGAAGAAAATGGATGATGGTGTCCTTTAGGCATTTTATCAAACATGTGATATGCATATTTTTCAAAATGATATTTTCAAATGTAATTGATCATGGCAAATACTTTCTAAAATCCTACAAAAATCATTGAAACATGATTAGGATATGCTTGATTTGAAAAATCAAAGTTTACTTCATTGAGGCATTTCATCAAACACTTGGTGTGCACCATTGACAAGCTTGTGAAGCTATGAAATAAGGCTCCCATGCTTTTCCCAAAGGTTATAATGATATGATAATCAACAATCACAACATGCAAACAAGCATTTCAATCAATTGCATATGAATCAAGAGTTATTGAGGAAATTTAACTTACATTGTCTTTGGAGTGAATATACGAAAGATGTGTTCTAGGCTCCAAGAGTAGAGATGGTGGATGGGAGTCTCCATATGATGGTGCCTTGTATCTAGCCTTGACTTCCAAGAATGGATACTTTAAGTAAGGTAGAGGGGTTTGATCTCTAGACATTTTTGAAGAGAGTTGAGTATGGGAAAAGTGGAGAGGTTCACACCAAATGAAAACAAGTTGAAGAACTTGGAGAAATGATGATCTTGTGTTGACAAAGGTATGAACCAATGAGTGGTTGGGTTTATGATGATTGAGGATCAAGAGTGAGAGAGTTTTGGAGCAAAATAGGCTTAGAAATGCTTAGAATGAACACAAGAGTGCACATGAGCATGAGGGGCTTAAAAAGAACAAAAAAATTTCGGGTCACACATGGTGACCGTCCTAGCTAGGTCGGCCACCAGTGTGCCCCTCTTTGATTTTCTCAAATTTTGTTTTTCCGATCGAATTTTTCCAAAATTAGTTCATGTTTTGCATGAAAATGATGATTTTGAATGATGATTTTGAAATGATGATTTTGAAAACATTGTATATGGGAGAAGTACCATATAATTGAGGATGTGTTCATGTGGGAGATGTACCATATGAACAATGAGTTTGAAGTTATTTTATGTGAGATATAAAATAACGATTTGAATTGTCTTATGTGATTATTTTATGTGAAACATAAAATGATGAGGTGAGATTATTTTATGTGAGACATAAAATAATGCTTTGTATGGGAGAAGTACCATATAATTGAGGATGTATTTACATGGGAGATGTACCATGTAAACGATGAATTTGAGTTATTTTATGTGAAGCATGAAATAACATTTTGAATTGTTTGAAATTATTTTATGTGAAACATAAAATGATGAGGTGTGATTATTTTATGTGAGACATAAAATAATGCTTTATATGGGAGATGTACCATATAATTGATGATATGTTCATATGGGA
>JAESVK010082691.1:0-17482 GCA_017140935.1 Hamamelis virginiana
GCTAATATTCAAGCCCCACAAGGTCTTAAAACTCTTAGGGATCACTTCATGCCCAATAGTTTTAATCCACCCTCCTGTATCCAAATCCCGCACATCGAGAATCTCATCTACGAGATTAAGCATGCTACCATTCAGATGCTTCCTACGTTCTATGGGTTAGATAGAGAGAACCCATACGACCATTTGCAGGAATTCTTAGGGATTTGTTCGACCATTAGAATTCAGGGTTTCCATCCAGAATCCCTGAAATTATTTTTATTCCCGTTTTCCTTAAAAGATAAGGCCAAACACTGGCTTTGTACTCTCCAAACCCCTGTCCCTATCACTACTTGGGAACAGCTTCAGAAATTATTCCTGTCTAGATTTTACTCAGTTGGTAAAACTCACCAAATGCGACGAGGTATAACAAACTTCGTCCACCATGAACAAGAATCTTTTCATGAAGCTTGGGAAAGAATGAAAGAACTGCTACGGTTATGCCCCCATCATGATGTACCTAAGTGGCAAATCATAGAGTCTTTCGTTAGAGGTTTAACTGAGGGTGACACGCAGACTATGAAATCTGCATGTGAGGGAGCTATTTTGAGTAAAGGTGAGGATGAGATGTGGGCTTTATTTGAAGCATTGAGTGAGGATTCTTTCCACATGGCCTCGATGTCTTTAGGTAACCGTGATGATGCCATAGTGAAGAAAACGCCTCCCAAAAAGGGCGGTATTTATGATGTGGATTCCCAAGTTTTGGCAAACAAGCAAGTTGAGGCTCTGTCTCATAAACTTGACCAATTAATAGCGGCACAAGGGCAATCTTCAAAAACCCATGTGAAACCTGTCAACTTAGTGTGCAATATTTGCACTGACCCATCTCACGAGACCCCATATTGTCCTATGGCAGGACAGTACCCAGAGTTTGTCCAAGAGCAGGATAATGCTGCTCAATGATATGCACCACCTAGGAATGACCCATATTCCAACACATACAATCCTGGGTGGAAGACTAGCCCAAAATTCCAGTGGTCTAGTCAGCCGAGAGGATCCAATCCTAGTCAGCCTGCGAGACCCACATATAGCAGTAACCCTGCTGTTGTTCAACCCTTTAGACCACCACAGATGCAACCCCAGTACCCAAGCTATGGTGCTCCTCAAGCACCTCCACCCCTGTATCAGAGTCAGTCTGTGACTCAATCACCACCACAACTCAAAGAACGCCTGGTTTTGAGGAACAAGTCTTAGCTACCCTGAAAAGTCTAGAGGCTTCAGCACAACTCACTCATTCCCATTCCCAATCTATTTCCAAATTAGAAATCCAAATGGGTAAACTAGCGGCTTCATTTAGTCGCAGAGAGGAGGGGAAATTCCCGAGTCAGGCTGTTGCCAATCCTAAGGGAGCTTTTGTAGCTGAGAGTTCTACTTCTCAGAACCCTCAATGTAACGAGGATGTGAAGGCTGTTACAGTTTTGAGAAGTGGGAAGGTTGTAGATAACAAAGTTGGGGAGAAAGAGAGAGCAAAAGAGAAAGAACCTGCAATAGAGAAAGAATCTGAAGCTTCGAGGGATAACTTTCCCGCAGCTTTAGACGATCCATTGGCATCTTATGTGCCAAAAGCCCCATTCCCATATGCTCTTATCGCGCCTGAGAGGAGAGCTAAGAAAGGGGCTAGCATGTCAGATATGTTAGAGGTATTCAAGAGTGTTCATATAAATCTACCTCTATTAGATGCCATTAAACAGATTCCTTCCTATGCCAAATTTTTGAAGGAAATGTGCACGCAGCAACGCAAGGAGCGTGTTCATTTGTCTAAAACCATAACTCCTGTTGACATAGCTAGTGCTGTGTGTCAATTCCAAGCTCCAATAAAGAGAAAAGATCCTGGAACGCCAACTATACCTTGCTTCTTAGGAAGTCAGTTGATTTTGGTGCGAGTGTGAATATTCTTCCGTATTCAGTTTACGCCAAAATGGAGCTTGGGACACTCCAAACCACACCTACGATCCTCCAATTTGCAGATAGGTCCACTAAGGTACCTAGAGGGATACTGCAGGATGTCTTAGTAAAGATAGATTCGTTTGTCTTTCCTGCAGATTTTATTGTCTTGGATATGGAGCCCGTTGATCTTAATAGGCCTCAAATCCCGGTTATAATAGGACGACCTCTTTTGGCAACTACTAATGCAGTCCTTCACTGTAGGACTGGCATAATGAAGGTGTCTTTTGGAAATATGAAAACACGGCTGCAGGTTTATAGTGCAGCTAATCAACCTCATAACTTTGAGGATTGTTCTTTTGTAGATATCATAGATAAAGTGGTAGAGGAAGCTACACCTTATCTTCTATCCAAGGACCCGTTAGAAACATGTCTTAATTATTTTGGGTTCGAAGACCATGACCTGGAGCATTCATTCATGGAGGTGAATCTTGTCTTAGATTCTACCTCCTCTGTAGAAAAATTGCCTTGGAGACCTAGGGTCGAGCCACTTCCGTCTATTGCTAGTGTCCCTTCCCCCACGTCTTTTGAGTCTCCGCCGCAACTTGAGTTAAAGCCTCTGCCGGCTAATCTCAAATATGCATTTTTGGGTAGTAGTGACACTTTGCCTGTTATCATATCATCTACTCTGACTTTAGAACAGGAAAGTAAGCTTTTATCAGTTTTGAAAGAGCACAGATTAGCCATAAGATGGTCGGTCGCTGATTTAAAGGGTATAGACCCGTCAATCTGCCAGCACCGTATCCATCTTGAGGAAGGTGCAAATCCTTCAAGATATGCCCAACGGAAGTTAAATCCAAATATGAAAGAGGTAGTTAAAAAGGAAGTTTTGAAATTATTGGATGCGGGTATCATTTACCCAATTTCTGATAGTGAGTGGGTGTCCCTTACTCAGTTGGTTCCTAAAAAGTCTGGGATTAGAGTCATAGCTAATGAGGAGGGTATTCTAGTCCCCACAAGAGCTACCACTGGTTGGAGAGTCTGTATAGACTATAGAAAGTTGAATTCCAAGACCAGGAAGGATCACTTCCCACTGCCTTACATTGACCAAATTTTAGAGAGGTTATCTGGGCAGAGTTTTTATTGCTTCTTAGATGGCTATTCAGGGTATAACCAAATAGCGGTTTACCCCGAGGATCAGGAGAAAACTACATTTACTTGTCCGTTCGGGACATTTGCATTTAGGCGTATGTCTTTTGGCCTATGCAATGCCCCGAGCACTTTCCAAAGATGTATGACTTCTATTTTTTCTGACATGAAAGGAGAATACTTGGAAGTGTTTATGGATGACTTTTCTGTTTTCGGTCCTTCTTTTGATGAATGCCTGTCTAATCTCTCCAAAGTGCTTAAGAGATGTTGTGAGACTAATCTTGTACTAAGCTGGGAGAAGAGCCATTTTATGGTTCGAGAGGGCATCGTGCTTGGGCATATAGTTTCTAGTAGGGGGATAGCGGTTGATAAAGCTAAGGTTGACTTAATTGCAAAATTACCTTCGCCCACTACTGTTAGGCAAATCCGATCCTTTCTTGGACATGCAGGATTTTACAGGCGTTTTATTAAAGACTTTAACATTAAACGCAACTTATTGAAGGACTCTAAACAGGCTTTATCAAAATGAAAATCTACATCCTTAGCAAGCAGATTGCACATAGGACCAAGCCCCCGGATCCAACTCTGGTTTGTAGACTGCTTTTCCATTAATGGAGTTTGTTTTATTGAAAATAAAATATTTTTATGGTTTCCTTATTCCTTAAAAATAAGGTGGCGACTCCTTTGTTTGTTTTGTTTTCTAAACCCCCTAATCACATCGCCCGGTGATGATGTGGACACAATCAAGCCCGTCAAAAGGCTGGTCCACTGAACTGGCGACTCCGCTGGGGATTTCGAGGGCTAAACTTCATTGATTTAATTGGGCTATTTAATTTCTTAAATTAATTAAAATCAACCACTTGCATTTGTGTGACTGCATATAATTTTAGTTATATTAGCTGCATGTCATTGTGTGATAGGACGATGTTGCCTTGCCAAACGATGGTCTAGTCCTGATCCCTGTCTCCACTCGACACTAGGGCAATCATGACGAAACCATCAACCTATTGTCAAGTACCCTTTGGGGTATATCAAAGATCAATCAGTACTGTTTGACCCACGCGGCACGCCATGTGTCACATGTGGTTAGGTATATGGATTGGTCTGCAATAGGAGCCTTTGAACCCACCTTTTGCATTAGTCCATGTAGACAGCTAAGTAGGACACTCTACCCCACAGTGCTTGCACACACCTGTTATGCTGCCCAAATTTCGACACACAATTGTACTGTTATGCTGCCGAAATTCCTTTTGGTATTTAACTGTACCGTTATGCTGTCGAAATTTTTCCTTGACACATACATACGCCGTTATGCTGCCAAATTTCTTTTAGCACATAATTGCGTCGTTATGCTGCCGAAATTGTCCCAATTTGATATGAGCCTTGTTTGTGAATGCTAGAACTTAGGGATATAGTACCCTTGGATAAACTTTGATATTTTTGATATAGGCCCTTTACTTTAAGGATTTTGGTCCTTGGAACGAAAGGACTATTTTGAGGATGGAAGAGAATATTCTAAAGGTACATACCCTTTTCTGTGATTAGGTTGTTTTGGCTTGTTTTGACTAAGACCTTCGATTCAAAGGAAAGTGTCCCAAGAATGAAGGACTGGTCATTGGAATTGCTCTTTGAGCCCTGTTTGGCCAGTCATGTTTTATTTCCCTATTGGTGATTTCGATTTATTTCCTAATTTCTAAGGAAATGCCCTTGTGAAATAGGGAAGTGAATCAGAATTATGATAGGACGGTTTTCTCCTTTCTCTTTCTTTCTATTTGGATAGCACCTCTTTAATAGTCTGTCAATAGGTTTTGAGCATCATGGACTCTTCCGTTTTTTCTAAAAAAACCCATTTCATGGTGTAGAATTCTGGCCTGGCGTCGTGATTCTAGAGGGCGTCTTTTCAGTATCGAACCCCCAACCACACCTACAATGACTGACGGAGAATCTAGTACCACTGCTACAGTGTTGAATGCTATCATGGACCGAATTGATGCCCTGGCCCGTGAGACTGAACAGATTAAGAAAATGTCCCAAGATAAACAGACCAGTACAGATCAGGATAAGGAGGCCCACTTAGAGAACCCGAAGAGTACCTCTGATCCATCTATTCCAGCCCAAGTTGATGACAGTGCCAAGGCCCAGGCAGGAGCCAAATCTAAGCCCATCAATCTGGATGGAGAGCCCAGTGGATCTAGATTCCTCTCTGGGGATCCGATCCTGTTGTCAAGTAAGGTTGAAGCCTTAGAGAAAGCCCTGAAGGGGATGCGTCGGTCTGACGACATGGTTGATGTGACATCTTTTTCATTGTTCCCTAAGGCCCGTATGCCGTTCAGTTTTAAGATGCCGGAATTAGAGAAGTTTGATGGGATGGGTTGCCCTAAAACCCATTTGAAGATGTATGTGAGGGCGATGCAACCTCGTGGAGCCGATGATGAGCTGTTGGCTCAAATGTTTCATGAATCACTGAAAGGGTCAGCCTCAAAGTGGTTTTTATCCTTAGATGAGACTAAGTTGAAGACATGGGAGGATGTTTGCGATGAGTTCACTAATCACTACAAGTACAACACTGAGATTGATGTGACTCGTAGGGATCTTGAGACTACTAAGCAAGAACTGAGGGAGAGTTTCTCTGCCTTCATTTCTAGATGGAGGGCGAAAGCTTCGCAGATGACCCACAGGCCTACAAATGATGAGCAGGTGAAGATGGTACTGAAGAGTCTCTTGCCCATTTACAACAAGTATTTCTTATCGCAGTATTTCCCTAACTTTAAAGCCCTTGTTACTGCTGGTACTCAAGTTGAAGATGCTCTGGTTAGTGGGGCGCTCAAGGCCGAAGAACCCTTCAGAAACCGCCAACCACCTCTCAACCGCAAACCCAACCCTGAAGTCAATGCCATCGTCCAACCTATTCAAGCTACCCAACCAAATCGCTCATTCCAAGCTAGATAGCCAACCCGCCAGTTCACCAATCTATACATGTCCCTAGAACGTGTCCTTGAGAAATTGAAGGCACGTGGTCTCCTTACCCCTTGGAACCCCGGCCTCTTCCAGATCCATTGCCCAGAAATTTCAAAGAAAATGAGTATTATCAGTTCCACCAATCTAAAGGCCATCACACCAACCAATGCATGCGCCTTCGCCATGAAATCCAAGACCTCATTGACAAGAAAGTCATTACCCCACCAAATCCACCAAGTCAACCAAATGTCACCAGTAACCCTCTCCCAACCCATGCTGTACAGCCACCAGCTCAAATCAATGCCCTGGGCCTCGACGACCCAAAAATTCATTACCCAATCCGTCCATATATCCCACTCAAAACTACCATAACCGAAGCCTTTTACCAAGCTCGATCCCAAGGCCTCATTACCCCACTCATACCCCGCTTCCATAAGCCTTTTTGCCAGTACCACAACATCTTCGGGCATGACACGGAGAATTGCAGAGTTTTAGGGAAATTGGTTCAAGATTTACTTGATGATGGAAAGTTGTATCAGCCCGAAGAACCTGTACAGCCTGAAGAGCTTTTACAACCTGAAACTCCCGAGGAAGTGCCTAAAAGTGGGAATTCTCAACGTCAGTTGAAGGAGAGGTATCTAGCGGGAGACCCGGAGGTCGAATTGTTAGGAGAGTCGAGTGGCAAGTATGATTATTATGTACTCTATCTATCAAGAAAGATTTTTGATGAACCTATCATTCCTACGGGGTGGGATGATTTGCCTGCAGAAGTTGAACCAGTTATTCCTTTTTCACCCGAAGGGTTGAGTCAAGATATCATGCAGAAACAGTTTGAGAATAGAACCTTTTTAGTCGCGAAGATCATCGGGGAAGGTAGAGATTTGATTGGTATGATTGAGTGGGAGGATCTCATGAACACACCTGAAACCATAGAGAATTTGTGGGCTAGTGATGAGGAAGTAGACCATCTGACTCGAGGCGGACGCCATTTCAAGCCAACTCATTTGGAAGCCAGTAATCCGTTGGGAGAATTAGAGAAGGGTCAGCGATCAGATGTCATAGAAGAAGAAGAAGAGATCCTGAAACAGTTGAAGAGAACACAGGCTAACATTACCATTTGGGGATTGCTCATGGCTTCACAGAAACACAGGCAGACAGTGCTTCGTTTGTTGAATCAGGTGCAGGTTCCTATTGATACGCCCCCTGAGGGTTTGGTAGGTTTGGTAAATCCGGTTCATCATGGACCGTCCATCTCATTTACTGAATCTGACTTACCTAAGAGTGGGAGTAATCATATGCAGGCTTTGTACATCACAGTAGATGTCATGGGAAAGAGAATTCCCTCAGTTTTAGTTGACAACGGGTCAGCATTGAATGTATGTCCGCTCAGTACTACTACTACATTGGGGATTGAACCATCTGAATTTTCGCCATCAAGACAGACTGTCAGGGCTTATGACAACACTCGCATAGAAGTTATGGGAATGGTGACTCTTTCAGTTGTTATTGGGCTAGCTGAATTCAAAATTGATTTTCAGATCCTAGATGTGCCAGCCAGTTTTAATCTGCTTTTGGGAAGACCGTGGATTCATTTGACCGGGGCTGTGCCGTCGTCGCTTCACCAGAAAATCAAGTTTCCACACCAGGGATCAGTGGTCACTTTGAAAGGGGATATGGAGATGAATCGAAGTATTCGAGTGCCAATCTGTGAGATAAATCAGGAACCTTCAGAAGTGTTACTATCAGGGTTTGAGTACATACAGGTTATCGAAGGAGCTCTCACCGCTTCAATGGATGATGATATTGTTACTAGTGAGACCCGTAAGAAAGAAAAGGATTGGGTTGAAGATCTTGATGCTGGTGCCATGACAGATATGTTCGAGCAGGCGGTTCTGTGTCTCGAATTGCATACTTATGAAGTCGAGGCGATTTATCCAATTGAACCTACAACTCCACCATTATCAAACTGAGGCTTTGAAGATTGTCCATTCATCCATAATTGTGAGGAGATCGAGTCACTTCTACCTGATGATAACTTGTAGGTATCTTCAGTAGAATAGGATTTCCCTGCTTTCTTTGTAGTAGTGTAGGATTTCCTTGTTTCCAATAAAAACCTCAACCTCATTTAAGGAGGTATGAGTGTCAGTTTGTTTCATCTTCTGTGTTCTGTTATTCAACTTTCAATTAATAAAAAGAAATATTCATTATCTTCTCATCTCTCTTGCAGTGTCTCTTTTTTATCATCATTGGATTTGTATGGCATGAACATAGACCCGCGAGAGAATGTTCCTCCTGAGCTCGACGAGCAACATGGAAAGGGGCACGCTCAACCTAACATGGATGAATTAATTTCAATTAATTTAGGGACGGATGAATCACCTAAAATAATTAAAATTGGATCAACACTGTCACAACAAGAAAGAGAATCATTGGTAGAGGTTTTGAAAGAGAACATTGAAGCTTTCGCATGGTCGTACCAAGATATGCCAGGCATTGATCCTGACATTGTGCAGCACTTCATCCCCACTGATCCGAACATGAAGCCGGTCAAGCAGAAGCTGCGGAGAATGAAGCCAGAATGGGCCTTGAAGGTTAAGGATGAGGTGCTCAAGCAGATAAACGCCGGTTTTTTGCAAGTAGTGGAGTACCCAGAATGGTTAGCCAACATCGTTCCAGTACCTAAGAAGGATGGGAAAGTACAAATGTGTGTTGATTTCAGAGATCTCAATAAGGCGTGTCCTAAGGATGATTTCCCTCTGCCTCATATAGATGTATTGGTTGACAACACTGCCGGACATTCACTCTTGTCTTTTATGGATGGCTTTTCGGGTTATAATCAGATCGAGATGGCTTCCCAAGATATCGAAAAGACAGCTTTCATTACACAATGGGGGACATTTTGTTATCGGGTTATGCCCTTCGGCCTTAAGAATGCTGGCACGACATACCAAAGGATGGCTACCACACTGCTGCATGATTTGATTCACAAGGAGGTGGAAGTATACGTAGATGATATGATCGTGAAGTCTGTAGATAGGGAAGGACATCTAGTTGCTCTGAAGAAGTTCTTTGAAAGAATCATCAAGTATAAGCTGCGTCTGAACCCTCAAAAATGTGCATTTGGAGTGACTGCTGGAAAGCTGCTTGGTTTTATGATCACACAGAGAGGGATAGAAGTAGATCCGGGGAAAATCAAAGCCATCATGGAGATGCAACCACCGAAGACAGAAAAGGAAATCCGGGGATTTTTGGGAAGAATTCAGTTTATCAGCCGTTTCATAGCTCAGTTGACGACTATCTGCGAGCCGATCTTCAAGCTGCTAAAGAAGGATGTACCGACTAAGTGGAATGAGGAATGTCAAGAGGCATTTGATACCATCAGAAGGTATTTGAGCAACCCACCAATACTGGTTCCCCCGCGACAAGGTGAACCGTTATTACTCTACTTAACTGTCACCGAAACCGCAATGGGAGCTATGTTAGCTCAATATCTTGAAGAATCCTTGAAAGAGAATGCCATCTACTACCTCAGTAAGAAGATGACGGATTATGAAGTGAACTATAGTGCTTTGGAAAAGACATGCGCGGCATTGGTATGGGCAACTCAAAAGCTTCGCCATTACATGATGTCTTTCCAAGTACTCTTGATCAGTCGAATGGACCCATTAAAGTATCTACTTGAAAAGCCTGCTTTGTCCTATAAAACAGCGCGGTGGTTATTGTTATTGTCAGAATTCGACACTCAGTATGTACTGTAGAAATCAGTGAAAGGAAGAGCTATAGCAGAACACCTGGCGGAATGTGCTACTTCACAAGCACATAATGGCAATTACCAGTTCCCAGTTGAGGAGATCCTTGTGGTTGAGAAGAAAATATGGAAAGCGTACTTTGATGGAGCATTGAATAGGAAAGGATGTGGCATATGAGTTTGTCTGGAGACACCTAAAGATGTGATGATACCTGTGGCAGTGAAACTGAACTTTAAGGCAACCAATAACATAGCTGAATATAAAGCTTGCATTCTAGCTTTAGAATCAGCATTGGCCTTGGGAGTAGAAGAGCTTGAAGTGTATGGAGATTCAGCCCTTATCATATGCCAAACTAGAGGAGAATGGAAGACTAAAGATGAGAAGCTGCTGCCATATCACGATTATCTAGAGACACTGGTGAAAGAATTCCGTCAAATAAAATTCTTTTACCTGTCTAGGCAAAAGAACAAGTTTGCGGATGCCTTAGCCACTCTAGCATCCATGGCAGAGATCCCAATGGAAGGGGGAGTAGCACCGATGATCATTGAATCTAGAGAAGAACCCATCTACTGTTGCGCCCTAAGGGAAGGAGAACCAAAAGATGGGAAGCCGTGGTATCATGATATTCAGCAGTACTTAGAAAAAGGGGAGTATCCACCAGAAGCATCCTATGTTGATCGAAGAACTTTGAGAAGGTTGGCTAGCCAGTTCATCTTGTGCAGTGGGAAATTGTATAAAAGGTCTTTTGACGGTGTCCATCTCTTGTGTGTAACAGAAGATGAAGCAGAACGGATCATTCAGGAAATACAAGAAGGGGCTGGGGCTCCACACATGAATGGGTATATGCTTGCGAAGAAGATTCTGAGACTGGGGTACTATTGGTTGACCTTAGAAAGTGATTGTGCTAAACATGTTAAGAAATGCCATAAGTGCCAGGTGTTTGTAAGTGGTAAGCATCAGCCATCCATGCCACTCACTACCATGTCACCACCATGGCCATTTGTAACATGGGGCATTGATATCATTGGCAAGATCACTCCTATGGCCTCGAATGGGCACGAGTATATATTGGTGGTCATAGATTACTTTACCAAGTGGGTAGAAGCAGCTTCGTACAAGACTTTGAATGCTAAGCAGGTTGCCAAGTTCATTCAGTGCAACATCATCTACCGATATGGAGTGCCACGTGAGTTTATTTCAGACAATGGGCAACATTTCAAAAAAGAGACTGAAGAGCTTCTTAAGTAATATGGTATAGTACATCACTATTCCTCTCCTTATCGTCCGCAGACTAATGGAGCAGTAGAGGCAGCTAATAAGAATTTAAAGACCATTTTGAAGAAGACCACTAATACGTATAATGATTGGCATGAGAAGTTGCCTCTGGCATTGTGGGGCTATCGCACATCCATTAGGGCATCAACTGGGGCTACGCCTTACTCGTTAGTGTATGGTATGGAAGCAGTGTTACCAATTGAGTTAGAGATACCTTCACTAAGGGTAGTTATGGAAAGCCAACTAGCAGAAGTCGATTGGATGAGGGATAGATATGAGCAGCTGTCACTAATTGACGAGAAGAGATTGAAGGCCCTATACCATGTTCAAGGTTATCAGAGAAGAATAGCTCGAGCATTCAACAAGAGAGTTAAAAACAGGGGCTTAAAGAAAGGGGATTTGGTACTCAAAGAAATTAGAATGCCGATTCATGATCCAAGAGGAAAGTTCAAGCCAAGTTGGGTGGGACCCTACATCATCAAAGAGATATTATCAGGCGGAGCCGTGCGTCTCATGGACATAGATGGGATCGAATTCTCTCAGCCTACCAATTTGGATCAATTGAAAAAGTATCATGTATAAATAAAAATAAAAATAAAAAATAAAAAAAATAGTAAAAAAAGCCCGCTAGGTAGAAAACTTGAAAAGGCTGCTTAGGCAAAAATTAGGGCAAGAGCTCGCTAGGTAGAAAACCTGCAAAGGCTGCCTAGGCAAAAAGAAGAGCATTCAAAAAAAAAAAAAAAAAAATAAAATAAAAAAAACATTATGACTTTTCAATTGATCCATGAACTACAAGGACCTGATTCTCCAAGTATTCAAAACAACAAAGTTGAAAGTGTTATGAGAAAAAGATATTCAAAAAAATGGAGATATGTAGGCAGCCCATAAAGTCACTTTGGGTGCGGTCCAATTCTTTAAGGCAAAACAACCCTGTGTTCGATTTCAATTGTAATTGTTTGAAGTAATTTATTCAAAACTAAAAAGATAGAATTCTTTTATTCATGAAATGAAGAGAAACCTTTCAAAGGTCTATTACATGCCATATGATTCTAATTCCATTCATTCTAAATAATAAAAAGCATGGGAAATGTGTTTCAAAATTCTGTCAAGTCCTTCGTTCCTTCATTGAAATTTCTTCAGAGTCATCATCTCTTCTTCTCTTGTAAAGTACTACTTGTAAAGAATTAGGTGGAAGTGACGAAGTGTCCCCTCGCTCTTCAGATGAGTGACTTTCGATAAGTCCTGAGACCCTAGCCTTCCTTTCTTGTCCCCGAGTACCCATATCCTGAGATAACTATTGTTTATAAATCTCATCTAGTTCAAAAGGCCCATGAGAGAAATCAATGTGAGTTGTGCGCAATACGGATGGCCACCTTGACATCAAAGCCTTCACCACTGATGGAGAGATCGCCTTGGAAGTATAAGTATGCTCTGGAAGAGATGGAATCGTCTGTTTGGTCCCCATTTGGCGAAGCAGTCGGGTTGCCCAATAGAAAGAAGTGTGTTTCAGCCCTACCAAAATCACCGCAGAATAACCTGGAGAATGGAGCAGATAATGGCCAGAGCAGCTCCAGTCATGTACATACCACTCGATGTCATCCCAAGAGAAAGTAGACAGAAAAGTCAACCATTCGAGTAAAGTGTTTTCTCGAGGTAAGGTAATGGCACGACAATGGTAGGAAGCATGGTAAGAAGTACCAGTGGAAGGAGCGATGAATTTAAGCCTCTCGATTAACCACATTTGCAGTAGAATGGGGCTACCTTCAAAAGGAACCTTGGGGTCGAAGTGCAGTTTGTCTAAACCGTTCAGAGTTTCGGCGAGGACCATGGGCGTCATGTTTTGTGATGTAGAAAGGGGTAAAACTAGTTCACACAGTTCTAATGGAACCAAGAAAGAGCCAGTACAGAAGAAAAATTGCCCGAGAATGCATAAAACTAAAGCATGTTGAACGGGCCGTGAAGTGGTGAATTGATTCAAGCTGGGGTGAAGAAAAGAAGTAGCAAGTTTTAGGAGATTAAGGTTGGTACCTTCGATGAATGTAGAAGCATCTCCTTTAGAGATCTCGAGAAGAGAAGCGAGAGTTGTTGTGTACTTACGCCGAATCTGTGGGAAGATGAAAGGTCCTTTCAGTGGAACAGACATGATCGCGCAGAATTCTTCCAATAGTGGGCATATTTCCTCAGTGCCGAAGTTGTAAACATGAATCGTGGGATCCCAAAAGTGGCTTGCAGCAATGAGAAACGTAGTTTCTATCTTGATTTGTTGAAGAGAGACATGCATTCAAGTTGTAACGAGCGAACACCTTCTTGTCTTCTTTCGTCATTCTCGCCATGAACCTTTTCAAAACCTGGGGGAGAGCCTCCATGATGCTTAAAACTATTGTAGGATGGTTGTAGAGGCTGCTAAGGGTTCCTTTTTATAGACCTAGGTCAAGTTTGAAGAGAAAATAGAAACCAAAGAGGCTAGAAATTGGAAACTACCAAAAATAGGCAAAATTAAGCGGGCCAACTCGGTGACCGTCCTAGGCAGGACGGCCAACCGTCCTAGGGTGGACGGCCAACCGTCCTGGCTTGGATGGTCACCAGGATTTGGCCGCCCAATTTTGCCGATTTTGCTTGTTTTTGACTTTTTTTCGAGTTTTTGTGCATTTGGGGCCCCGATTTTGATTTTTGTTGACTTTGTTGCTATTTACAAGTTTTAAAACATTGGTATTAGTTCAATCATGATCAAAAGTGAGAGAATTAGTAGCAGTGAATGAGTTTTAACAGTGCACATACACCATAAAAGTGAGAAAACTTGTTTTGGTACAAATGTTGCAAATTACATATGATTTTCAAAGTGAAACCCCATGTCTCATAGAAGATTGGTCAATGTCTTCGAGAGCTCCTCCTTATCCCTCTGCTAGATCCCTCGCCAGCTGAAGAATGACGTGGTGGATCAGGTGCCTGAAACGGTGTTCACAGTTTGATCAGTTTGTGAAAAGGGAATGAAGTTGAATTTGAGAATGTGATTTGAAGTTACCTGTTGACGAGTGAGAGCGGAAGTCCTCAAGCTCATCCTGCGAAGGTCACGCCTCATGGCGGTAGTAAGATCGATGTAATCCTGGCAATACTCTCGAGGGACCTGTCAGAAAGGAATGATGTCAGTGTATTTGTGGGAATACGTGTGCAGTTGTTTGATTCAGTGGAAGACTTACTTGTTCATAAGATGGATCTATGTGATATCCCTCATCTACTGAAGGTCGTGAAATAGTAGAAGTCACGAAGTTATCTTCAACTATCAGCTCAATGTTCCAGTCTGCAGGCTGCAAGGCAGGAGGCCTATTTGTCTCTTGATCATCATCACTAACAGCAGCTCTAGAGCTTTGACCCCGGGAACGGCGACTCTGTGAACATAAAGATGAAGTTTTGTGATTGCATTTATAAGGATGAAAGAAAGCATTCTCAAAAGTCATACCCTCTCAGGCAGTTCTCCAGTCGCTAAGGGGCGCATCAAGAACTGTTGACAGAAGACCTCATGGCTCGCATCAGAGAAAAGGAAAGCGGAAAGATCCACTCCTCTCTTGGACTCTAACAGGGCCTCACCCTTCAGTTTATCAGTGTGGTGCATATTTGCAGGAGGCAGAAAAGGCACCCTAGCTGCATCCATGTTTCCATAGACTTGGCGACAGACTCTTTCACCCAAGTACCAATATCTGCCAGCAGGCCCCTCAAATAAGATTCGCCTATGTGTTAAGAGTATGCTCTGCGTGTGGGGGGAAGCCAAAGTAGTCCTCCAAGTACCCCATGGGTCCCAGTTCACCTGAAGATTATGAAGAGTATGAGAGTTGACTCTGGAAGATTTAAGAGAAAGATAATGGTTTGAGATTTTACCTGTTCTGCAGTGAAACCAGCAAGGATAGCCTTGGCAGTGGCATAATCATACCTATGGAGGTTGGATTTTTTCCTGTGGCATGGATTAAAGCGAGCTAGAAATAGCCATTAGTTAACCCCCTCTTTCGAGAGAGGACAACCAAGACCCAAGTAGATGAATGCCCATACATGTATGAAAGAAAGATCAAGAAATTGACAAAGATATAGAGAGATTTTATCGAAAGACACCAGATGAAATCAGTACCTGCCATATGAAAGCCAAGCCGCCGAAGTCTTGAGCAGCATCTCGTGATTTGTCACTCATGGAGCGATACATAGTCGCTAATGCAGCTCCGCCCCAGTCGTATAGGTGAACATTATCCATGTCCTCCAAACTCTTCAAGAAGCCTAGAGGGGCAATGTCCTGTGTACCCGCAAAGAAAGTGCATGAAAGCGGATACAGAATGAATGCTCGAGCAATATCTTCGGGTTCCCCTCCCTCCTCTTCACTTTGAATGCTGAAATGATTATAGAGCCAAGAGCGCCGGACTCCTCTCTTTGTCAAAGGAACATTTTCAACGCCCAAGAGATTTAGCAAGTATTCTTCATCAGTGTGAGCTTCTTTATAAAAAGCGAGTGGTTGGCCTCCAATATGAAGTCCTGTAATCATGGTGAAATCGAGTGGGGTCATGGTCATTTCCCCAAACCCGAAGTGAAATGTGTTGGTGGTGTCCCACCAGAGTTCAGATTGAGCTATCATAGCCATTCTATCCATGTTGTCGAGCCAGAGAGAATCTAAGAAGAACTTGAAGCCTGCCTGCTCTACAATGGCCTTGGCTTGAGGTTGACGTGTCTCCATTAATTCCCACCATTTGATTAGCTTACCTAAGGAGTACCGTGTACGGATTTCGAAATTGGGCTGCATAAGCACATTTGGGTTATATTCACATCAAAGCAAATGTTGTTATTTCTAAAGGACTTTTGATTCAAATGCAACGCAAGCATGGCTATTGATTTACATATCATGAAATGAAGTAAAATTTATGCTTTGAATGAACCAAAATGATCAATACATTTTCAAAAGGTTTTTACAAAAGATATGTGTATATTGTATGATACAATTTATTATCAAAGGCATGGGTGGTGTCACCAAAATCCGAAGTGTTTCAAATTCAAAATTGATGGTGTTTTAATCAAATTAAACATCATGGAAAATTTTTGAGATACTTTACTTGACATGAAATGACTTGTAAAGAAGAAAATGGATGATGGTGTCCTTTAGGCATTTTATCAAACATGTGATATGCATATTTTTCAAAATGATATTTTCAAATGTAATTGATCATGACAAGTACTTTCTAAAATCCTACAAAAATCATTGAAACATGATTAGGATATGCTTGATTTGAAAAATCAAAGTTTACTTCATTGAGGCATTTCATCAAACACTTGGTGTGCACCATTGACAAGCTTGTGAAGCTATGAAATAAGGCTCCCATGCTTTTCCCAAAGGTTATAATGATATGATAATCAACAATCACAACATGCAAACAAGCATTTCAATCAATTGCATATGAATCAAGAGTTATTGAGGAAATTTAACTTACATTGTCTTTGGAGTGAATATACGAAAGATGTGTTCTAGGCTCCAAGAGTAGAGATGGTGGATGGGAGTCTCCATATGATGGTGCCTTGTATCTAGCCTTGACTTCCAAGAATGGATACTTTAAGTAAGGTAGAGGGGTTTGATCTCTAGACATTTTTGAAGAGAGTTGAGTATGGGAAAAGTGGAGAGGTTCACACCAAATGAAAACAAGTTGAAGAACTTGGAGAAATGATGATCTTGTGTTGACAAAGGTATGAACCAATGAGTGGTTGGGTTTATGATGATTGAGGATCAAGAGTGAGAGAGTTTTGGAGCAAAATAGGCTTAGAAATGCTTAGAATGAACACAAGAGTGCACATGAGCATGAGGGGCTTAAAAAGAACAAAAAAATTTCGGGTCACACATGGTGACCGTCCTAGCTAGGTCGGCCACCAGTGTGCCCCTCTTTGATTTTCTCAAATTTTGTTTTTCCGATCGAATTTTTCCAAAATTAGTTCATGTTTTGCATGAAAATGATGATTTTGAATGATGATTTTGAAATGATGATTTTGAAAACATTGTATATGGGAGAAGTACCATATAATTGAGGATGTGTTCATGTGGGAGATGTACCATATGAACAATGAGTTTGAAGTTATTTTATGTGAGATATAAAATAACGATTTGAATTGTCTTATGTGATTATTTTATGTGAAACATAAAATGATGAGGTGAGATTATTTTATGTGAGACATAAAATAATGCTTTGTATGGGAGAAGTACCATATAATTGAGGATGTATTTACATGGGAGATGTACCATGTAAACGATGAATTTGAGTTATTTTATGTGAAGCATGAAATAACATTTTGAATTGTTTGAAATTATTTTATGTGAAACATAAAATGATGAGGTGTGATTATTTTATGTGAGACATAAAATAATGCTTTATATGGGAGATGTACCATATAATTGATGATATGTTCATATGGGA
>JAESVK010082692.1:0-10166 GCA_017140935.1 Hamamelis virginiana
CTCCTGTCATCATTACAAATATAATAAACAATCAATTCAAAAGGAGGGTTTTCAATAGGATCACCCTCGAACCCCCTGTCATCATTACAAATATAATTAAACTAATAAACTAAGCAAGACCTACAACAATCAATTCAAAAGGAGGGTTTTCATTAGGATCACCCTCGAACCTTCTGTCATCATTACAAATATAATAAACAATCAATTCAAAAGGAGGGTTTTCAATAGGATCACCCTCGAACCTCCTTTCATCATTACAAATATAATTAAACTAATAAACTAAAGAAGACCTACAACAATCAATTCAAAAGGAGGGTTTTCATTAGGATCACCCCCGAACCTCCTATCATCATCACAAATATAAATAGAGGCTAAATAGTAGAACATACCCGATTAATCCGAGCAGGCGAGCATTATCATCATCTCCATCAATTACTAAAACATGGATGACTTCTTCTTCTTTTTATGTTTCTAAAAGGGAAAACAAAAAAAATTTGTAAATGCGATGAAATATATAATTAAACATAAATGTACAAATATTGTTTATTCTTTTATGTAATTACCTGAAAAATCATTAGTAGCAAACCATGTTCCTTTAAATCATATTCTAGCAACACATCTGGGTGATAAATCATAAATCTCATGTTCCTTTAAGTTCAGGGTATTCTTGGTTTTGTTCATCTGGAACAACTATTCTTTCATCTTTTTTTTTTTTTTTAATGCCAATTGAACTGTGTTATGAGTTATGACAACATTATAGACTTTTGAGGAAACCAACATTGTATCAGGAAACCCAAGCTGTACCCTCCTATTGTTTTGCTTATCTGCATGGGATCCAGCTCATTTCCCTCTCTATCTAAAGCCTATGTGTGCAAGACTTGAAATTTTATTTCATCAGGCCTGATTGTTATGGTTTCTAATGCAGATGTTCTTTCCTGGAAAGTACATACTTTCAGCATAATGTTAAATCCACTATTGCCCTCATCGCAAGAATGCAAATCACTTCTTTTAACTCATATATCATAACCCTTTCAGAAAGGACAGAGCCCTGTTTTGAAGATGTCACAGCTGCTCCAACATGTGCAGCTGTTAAATATATAGCAATTCTATTTCATCCCTAAAAATAAATTAATACATGAAAGATAAACATTAAAGAGCATGTAGATGAGTATAAATCTGAATATCATTTCTACCATTTAAGATGTGCACTGCTATAAAAAATTAAAAATTACAAAACTATCTAAATATTAAAGAGCATGGAGATGAGTAGGTGAGTAGCAGATGAACAAAACCCTAAAAAATTTATAAGTAAACCCTAAAATCTAAAGAGATTACCGGTTGGAACTTGGAACGGAGCCGTCGCCGTTAGGAATAGAGGAAGCGAGGCAAAGAGCCAAGGGGAGAGCCGGAGAGCCGGACTGCCGGAGCCCGGAGAGGAAGAGAGGAAGAGGGAACTGGGAAGACTGAAGAAGTGAAGAGAGGGCCGAGGGGAGAGCAGGTCAGCAGGAGCTGCCCGCTGCTGCCGGACTGCTGGTGAGGACTGAGGAAGAGAGGAAGAGATGAGAGCCGGAGCCGGAGCTGTTGTGCCTGTGTGCTGTGACCCTGCGTGGGGTTTGGTTCATTTGGGGGCTGGGGTTTCAATTTTGAAACCTGGTTCGAATTTGGGTCAAAACTCAAAAGCCATTCATGTTTTGGTTTAGTAAAAATTGGGGAAATCAGATGGGCTGGATTGGGCTGTTATATTTTGGGTTATAATTTTTTTTTTTTGGGGGGCCTGTCATCTTTGGGCTAGACGGCTGGTATTGGACTTGGGAGTTGGGCTGTATCTGTAGAGTATAGGTAATTTTTGGGTTGAAGAAGTGCCCCTAAAAAAACTCAAAATGTGGATGCCCAAGGCCACCGCCTCTTGGGCCTGCCCTCAGGGTCGGCCCTGGTCTGGACTATTCATCATTGACAGCTCCCTATTATCTTGCATCAAGATTTACAACATTTCATCAGTACCATATGACATTCTCCTTCAGAAAAATAATGCTCTTTTTTTTTTGAATTGGTCCACTCCAATATGTAAATACTGTGAAGCTAAAGGTGAGAAATGCAGATTGAAGAAGAATAATAGGACAGAATGTTTCGGCACGATACCTAAACCAGCTAAAGGTATTGTCTTGCTTTACTTCAGTCTTCTGCACTAATTGTGCTAAGATGTATTGAACTAATCTTATTCAATTTCCAAGTTTGACGACAGGTGGAAAAACAAGAGCAGCAGTGGTGTCTGTGGGTTCTTTTACATACCCAACAATGCTATAACATTTTTCTTTACCTAATTTGTTATTAAATAGGGAGATAGGGAACTCAACTTGGGTTCTTAATATGCAGGTTTCGTTCTTCTTGTGCTAGTTATCATTGTACTCTACCAAGTCCATAGCTCAGACAAAAATGAGAAAGAGAATCAAGAAAAAATTGAAAAGTTCTTGGAGGATTACAGAGCTCTCAAGCCCACTAAGAAATTGATTGGAAGCTGCGAATACCATCCTATGATTTGCCAGATCCAACCATGCCAATTGTATATCTAACCCATTATCTTCACTACTAGTCTGTTTATTGATTTATTAGAACAGGTAGAATATTTTTAGGAAAATTACAGCTTGATCTTCCGTACTGATGGTCAAAAATACTTTATACCCTTATGATTTTGATTGTAATATATTGACTCCTTCTAGGATTGATTTATGATATTTTGTACTATTCTTCGAGTTAACCATTTATTTTTTTGACTAAAAGTTGATGTTAGACTTGTTATTTTTTTTATGCAATATTAATCCTTGATTGCTAATGTGCTTACAAGCATATCGGTGAAGTTCATGATTTTTCTCAATATATTTTATTTATTATGAATTTTATTTATTGTATGGAGAAAATAATTTATAAGAATTAAAATATATTGAGAAAAATCATGAAACTTCACCGATCGATATGCTTATAGACACATTAGCAATTTAAGAGAATTACTGTATTAAAAATAACATGTCCAACACTATTTTTCAGTCAAAGAAATAATATATAGTTAGCTTACTGAAGAGTGCAAAATGTCACAAATTAAAAGGATAGGGAGTCAATGTGTTGCAATCGAAACCATAGGGTTGCAAAATATTTTTGACTAGTAGTGCAGGGTCAAACTGTAATTAATTTCCTCAACATTTTTTTTACCGAACCTTTGATCAAGTTTCCCTTTTTCATAATTCTAAAATGAATGGTCTTTACCAATGTAGTAATTCCACCATGAACCCAAACAAGTTAGGAGTATGCAAACTAGGATTCTGAAACTCCGTAATCCCACCCCTAGCCCAATTTATTTTCCCAACTCTATTTAATTAAAAATGAAGATAAATCTCCAATTCAATAGAAATAACACGAGTTACTCTCCACTGTTTCACTTGAAACTAACATGGTTTTTAATTAAATTAAAAAATGATTATCAAATTAATTACCAGCTCCACACATCAGATTTCAATGTTTCCTTAAAGGGGGAAGGTTGCGAGGAGAAGCAATTTTTTATTAAATAATGAAATACTTATTTGGCAAAAAAGGTTAAAAAAACTAACCAAATCCAATCCCAATCCACATGCAATCATGCATGCTTACAAGTTGTTCATTAGCAATAAATAAGGAGAACATGAAAACAATTTGAAAGTGAAATGCAATTTCTGACATAGTGAAACGCTTTTCTGGAGTAGTGAAATGTGCTTCCCGGCGTAGTGAACTAAAGGTTCGACGTAGTGAACCAAGGCTATGGCGTAGTGAACTCGGGGTTGGGAATGGAGGTGACATTGAAGGTTATTGGGAAAGAAGGGTAATTTTGTCCTATTGCCAAAATGACTTTTGACATGAAAATCTTTTGAGAGGACTTTTGGCACAAAAATCTTATAAACGAGGACATTTGGCCATTTTCCTTTTTAATTTTTCTTTTGAATTCCATCATCTATCAGTACATTGTAATAGCTGCAAGTGATGAATATCTATGACTTATTGTTGATGGTTGCGTTGATTAAGCTCAATGCTAAAATTTACCCCAACAAAAAAAAAAAAAAATAAATAAAAAAGAGCTAAATATTAAACTTACTAAGTAAAATATTATTATTATTATTTTAGTTAAGGGGAAGAACACACAAGGCAGAATAGAGTTTGCTTGTGTAAAATAGACTTTTATTGAGTTGAAATCCCATCCCTATGGTTCAGTAAATGTCCCAGCTCCATTCGAATCGGAATAAAGCTAATTACCCGATTAAGGTCACGTTTGTATTAATTTTTCTTAAAATCGCTTTTGGAGCTCAAAATTGTACTTGGGCCCATTTGTGTTAATTTTTTGCCTTTTTCTAAAATTATTTTTGGATAACTATTTCTTCACATATTTTTTTAAAATTATGTTTAAACTATAAATTCATATATCAAAATTTTCATATTAGAGGTGATTGGTGTAGAAGTTGGAGTCCCCTTACTTTTGCCACAGTCACTTCTAGTATGAATATTTTTCCAATTCATCCTATCAGTGGCGGAACCAGGATGAAATCTTGGGGGGGCCAAACCCTTATAGGCTTTGGACTTTGAATATTGGGGGGCCATGTAGTGTATTTTTGGAATTTTTTAACTATATATATATATATAAGATACATTGATTGAAAAAAGTTGGGGGGGGCCATGGCCCCCCTTGCATTGCATGTGGTTCCGCCACTGCATCCTATCACCGCACAAGTTTTCTAAAAGTTATTATCTCTTCGATCGAGTTGAATTTTAAGCTCTAAAAATGATTTTTTTTTTAAAAAAAAAAAGCTAACGCAAATGGGCCTTTGATTTAAGAGAATGCTCTTTTTAGTCTCGGTTGTGCCAAATCAATGATGAATTTGTATGACTTATGAGGATGCATTATTATTATGCTCCCTTGCCAGCACAAGGCTTGAAGGTTCCTTGTTATTGATTGAGATTTGAGACTTTCATTGCTCTTTTTAGTCCTAGCTGTGCCAATGACTTTAAAGTCGCCTAATCAAAACAAATCAAAAAAGAAAAAAGAAAAAGAAGACATTCCCAAACCCGAACCTCCAATTGATCAACAACACTAGCTAGCTCCAGCTAGTCAACAGACTTGTTGATTCAAAAGAACTGAAATTGGGTTTATCTTCTCGGGACAATAGTGCAGAACTGAACTTTATTCTATCATAAAAGTAAATTTGTTATAACTTGACACACACTAATAGACAGTATTTGTTGGGGAAAAGTATTGTTTTAAGAGCATCTTCAATACATTCATGCAAATTGATTTGCCAAAGTCACAATTTGGCACTCCAAATGGCATCAATGTCAAATTTTGGTACCTATGTGATTCAATGCATTAGTTTTATATTTTGACATTTCTCACATTTTTTAATAAAAAAAGTATGACATGGCACAATGGCAAGTGCTATTGGAATTGCTATTACCAAAATTTGGCACTCCAAATGGCATTCCATTGGAGCAAGTCATTTGAGTGTCACTGCCTAATTTTGGCAACACCTCCATTGAAAATGTTCTAAGAGTGTTCTCCTACTGACAACCTGAACGAAAAACATGAACATTTGGGTATGCTCTTGATTGTCTCCTTGGACTGGCGTATTGGGCTAGTGTTATCATTAGGCTTGGGCAGGAGCCGATTTTCACTAACGAGCTTTTTTGGGTCAAGCACTATAATGAGCCCATCTTGGCCTACAAGAATTGTGGGTTGTGGATCGGGGCAGCAGTAGACTGGATTATCATGGCTTGTGAAGGGGCTGGGTTCAAGAAAATCAATGGCATGTAGACTCAAGTAGGGATGTCAACGGGGCGGGTTTTTAAGCCCTCATCCCAAACCCTATAGGGTTTTAAAAAAGAATCCCAAACCAGCTCTTAACCCTATTAGGATGATCCCAAACCCTTCCCAATAGGGACGGGACGGGTACCCGGATAAACCCGCCCCATTGACATCCCTAGACTCAAGCCATGGTTAAGATTTAAGAAGCCTCAGGTCTGGCCCAAAAAGGCACAGTACTAGCTTTATATGGCGCCATGATCACTTTTGATTATTGATTGCAAATCCATCTAATTAGCACCACCTTAACATGGATGACGTCAATCCATAATTATAAATCGTTTAATGCACTGAAGAATTTGTTGATGCTGTATGAATTTATAATAATAATAAAAAATAAATAAATAAACTAATAAGAACATAAAAGTGAAACATATACTTTATGAGATTTAAGTATTCTAAGCAGCAAGTCTTCAAAGTTTTAACTATCTACCAGATAATATTTGCACCGAACTTAGTCTCCAAAATGCATTAATAATTAATTGGGTGTTGAAAAAAAGAGAGATAATAGGAGAGCATAGAGAGATTGAGTGTTGATTAAGATAAGAGAGAGGAGGTTTCATGAATCACGGAGGCAGTTATAATTTTGAGAAAGAAAACGTGAGTTAATCTATACTAATATATAAAGCGAAAAGGAGGCTTTGCCTGGCACTTTTTCGTTCCAAATATTACCCTTCTATAAAATAAAACCACAAAATGGTATTGAGGACATATATGTCTTTATACATTCACCCACAACTCCCTAAAACTAAGGAATTTAAAATTATCATGTTAACTTTCATCTTATCGATTATCCAACCAACTTCTCACATACGCTGCTCTTCTTCTTCACATACTCTTTTCTTCTCTCCATTTTAACTATCCTCTACTCTCCATGATCACTCGCATTCATGAAAATTTTTCTACACTGTTTATTTCTTGGGAAAGGAGAAATGTTTCGAAAGGTAAAAATTTATATTTATTCTTTTGGCTTCCAAATAGGCCATTAATTTTGTTCTTATTCACTATCATTCATATTTTCTAAACATTCCTTCTTTGATGATTGATATCAATTCTAAATGCATTTGTATTTTTAGGCATCAAAAGGAGATCACGAAAAATAATTATTTCTTGGACCTATTATAAGGGAGACGTCAAAGATCAAGAAGAAGGAGAGCAACATAAATCTTCAATGCACAAAAGCAAGACTCCATTTCCTTCCTATCTCTATATATGTGATTTAGAAATTTCCCTTAAAAGTTGTTCACTTTGGATTATTTGCATTAATTCTCTATTTAAGTGATGTTTCTCTCCTTCTCAAACTTTTTATTTTTTGGGTTTTTGTTATTTTGGATTAAAATTTTTCTTTCTTTTCGTCAAGTTATTAATTCTCTATTTAAGTGATATTTCTCTCCCCCTCAAACTCTTTTTTTTGGGTTTTGGTTATTTTGGATTTAGTCTTTTTTATTTTATTTTATTTTTTTCCCCTTTTTGTCATGTTAAGCCTTTATGACGAGTTATCTATTTAAGTGATGTTTCTCTCTCTCTCTCTCTCTCTCTCTCAAACTCTTTTATTGGGTTTTGGTTATTTGGATTCAGTTTTTTTTTTTTTTTCATCACGTTAAGCCTTTATGACAATCAATGCGGATACGGACACCATCCCAAAATATTCACACAATCAAGTCTAAAATATTCTCTTAGAATATATTAGATTAGTTATTTTTTGTTATTTTGGATTTAAATTTTTTTTTCGTCAAGTTATTAATCCTCTATTTAAGTGATGTTTCTCTGCCCCTCAAACTCTTATTTTGGGTTTTGGTTATTTTGGATTTAGTCTTTTTTTTTTCTTCCCCTTTTTGTCATGTTAAACCTTTATGACGAGTTCTCTATTTCAGTGATGTCTCTCTCTCTCTCTCTCTCTCTCTCTCTCACTCTTTTATTGGGTTTTGGTTATTTTGGATTCAGTTTTTTTTCTTTTTTCTTTTTTCTTTTCGTCACGTTAAGCCTTTATGACAATCAATTCGGATACGAACACCATCCCAAATTATTCACACAATCAAGTCTAAAATATTCTCTTAGAATTTATTAGATTAGTTATTAGTGATGATATTACTCTCAAAATTTATTAGCTACTCCGCAAAATAATTATAACAATATTAATGGTGATGATCTAAGAAGATCATGCGTTGAGAGATTGAGCGAGACAGAAGGCAACAATAGCCTAATCTCAGCGCATTTCTTCCTCTTGAATCTATTAAGGTGAGGAAATTATATTTCTTCCTTCATTCATTTACTTTGAAAGGCTTTAGAGGGTTTCTATAATCTTTAATTTTTACTTTGACTACTATCACTACTATTATGTACGTTTGTGAAATTGTGTGAATTAGAAGCAAATATCCTATCTTGGGTATATCAATTGCAACATAGAGGGTAAGGAAAAATTCAGGCACAGTTTTGATTTGTTTTCTATAAATACTAATTTGTTTTTCTACTTTTAAAAAAATTTGCAACATTTACTATCTTAGCAAAAATTAGAATTGCAGTTTTGTTTTTTTTGTTTTTTGTTTTTGTTTTTGTTTTTTTTTTTTTTTCAAATTACCAAAATTTTTTTTTTTTAACAAAAAATAAAATATATTAAAAGATAATATTTGATTTAAAAAAAAAAAACAGAAAAACCAATATTACTAATTTTTAAAAAGCAAAAAAGTAAAAAAAAAAATACTTTTAAAAAGTTCAACCAGGTGCCTTAATAAATCAGCAAACAGACCGGTATAAAATGCAAAACTTCACCTTAAAATGGCACACAATATTAAGGCATATGCCAAAAGAAAACATATAAGAAATTTACACCTTAAACAAGTTTATTTTTTAATTAATTTGGTTCCACATTTATCCACTTCCAAATTTTTTTTTTTTTAATCAATCGATTTAATACAAACACTACTACTTATCAGTAACTTCAAATTCATGGTATCATAATCAACCCTAAAACTAACACGGCCTTTTTTTTTTTTTTTTTAAATTTTCAAATATCAAAATGAACCTACAATATGCTACTTTTAATATTCAAGTCGAATTATAAATTTTTAAATCTCATTTATTAAAATATTATTTTGAACAAAAACAAATCATTTATTTTTGATAAAAAAATTAGGTAAGCTTCAAAAAAAATTATGTCTATTATGTACACATTTTTTGGTAGGTTTACATTATCAAATTTAAATAAATATTATCAAAATTTAATTTTCAAGTACCACTACCTGCCATACTGTAGCTTCGATATAATTCTTTTCTTTTTTCATTGTCTTAACATTGTTTTAGTTTTTATTAACTTATACATTGTTTATTTTGACATTGTATTGTGATATTTTTCTTATTAACTTATATATTCTGATTTAGTGGAACTCATGTCGATTCAACAACCTTATTTGTTATTCTATTGTTGCTGGAAAATGCTTTAGCAAAACTCTTAATCTGTAATTATATATAGTTGATACATCTCTCTCTCTCTCTAGAAAATCATCAACCGAACAAAACAAGTTTTGTTAAAGACTGCACGAAGCCTGACTTCGCGCTGCAGAGCCTGACTTCTCTCTAGAAAATCATCAACACTCTTAATCATCAACACTCTTAATCTTTAGCCACAGAGCCTGACTTCGCGCTGCACAAACCCTGACTTTGCATTAAATGTTCTGACTTCTCTCTCTCCTCTCCCTACTTTCACCCAGGTTTTTGCAGCGGTGCTGTTAAAGACTGCACGACTGTCGCCGGCGACCCTCTCCTGTTCTCTCTTTATCGTCTCCCACGATTTCTCTCTCTCTCTTTCTCCTAAAATGTAGGGACGTAAAACATTTTTCATTGTTACATTCTGTGTTGCTTAATCCATTCCTCAAAAACCCCATATGAGGCCACCTCCTGCAAGCTAAGAGATCCCTTCATCTCTAACAAATCAGTTTATTATCATTCCTTCCCTGATGTTTCTTTGTAGAGAAACATCAATTGATTCTATAAAAATCACTTGTTTTGTTCAATTTTCTTTCAATAGTATATATGTTTGCTAATGCTATTCAGTGTTTCAGTGCTCCATATTCTGTGGATAATTTCCATAAGAAGAAAAAATTGATAATTTGCAGAAAATTTCCATAAACTTGAAACTAATCTTAGTTTAATATATATGCATTGCTCATACTTCAATAATTCATTGCCTTTTGCTGATCCATTCATTGCAGCTTATATATAATAAAAGAATTTTTTTTTTTTTTTTTTTTTGAAATATAATAAAAGAACATCAGTAAATGAATTAAACAGAGGTTGG
>JAESVK010082693.1:0-17719 GCA_017140935.1 Hamamelis virginiana
AATAGAAACAGGGAGACAGTAAATCAATCTTGCACATCTAATATGTTCTGGAAAACAAGCATATTCATAGTAAAATGCAGAAATTTTGTATTCAGATCTCATTTCTTTTTTCCTTTTGTTTTTTTGTTTTTTTCCTCACAGATCTTCCTGTTTTGTCTTCCAGAATGAAGGAATCAAATAGAAAACATATCTAGAAAATTACAAAAGAAATTAAACATTAGGAGCAACTCACCGGCGTCGGGGCGGTGGAGTGAGAAAGTCTTTCCTCACCGCCGGCGCATTCCCTGCCGGAACACGTCACCGCCAGCCCCACTGCGTCGTCGGCAATGGTGGAGTGAGAGAGAGGCAGTGAGAGGACGGAGGCAGTGTTAGAGAAAAAGAGAGAGATGGAGTGGGTTTGGTTCAATCAATGAAGCTGCTGTACTGTTGCAGACCTCGCGTACCCCGAGGTCAAATTTTCAAATTTCCTCTTTTAATCTCATTTCACCCGCACGTTTCTGTGCTATTAAAAAATCCATAAATCATGTTGCCACGTAGGCGCCACATGTATCCGGTGCCCTCTTCCGGTGCCATCTTCCGGTCCAATATCATTATTGTAAAATTACCATCCTACCCTCATTAGACAAGCCCTAAAAATTAGGCAACATGGACTCTTCGAGGGAGAGAAACCCTCATTTGAGTCATTTCCTTCGAATCTAGAGAAACCTCAGCTGCACCGTCGTCCGTCGACCGCCAGTCCTCCATTGCGCCGTCAATCACCAATCCTCCATCGCACCGTCAATCACCAGTCCTCCATCGCGCCGCTGCTTTGCGCCATCGACCACCAGTCCTCCATCGCGCCGTTGCTCTCCGCTGCTATGCTCATCCCTCACGGAAAAGTAGAGAAAAAATGGAGGGAAATAGTTTCTATTTTCAAGTTCTCTCCAACCACAACTAGTGCTTCTTATGTATTGAGGAAACACTATCACAGTCTTTTTCGCGTCCAGCGAATCTTGAACCAGTACGCTCTCAAGACTCAACTTCTCCTCAATTTTTAATAATTATTTTTCATTTTTTTTTATTAAAATTCATATGAAATCATTTTATTTGGATCTATTTAATTATTTGTTGTCTTTGGTTTTTGAAATTGGCTGATTATGTTTGTGGTAATCCTTGAAATGGTTACAGAGAATCTTTCTTTTTTTTTTTGGATGAAGAATCCTTCAGTTTTGAATTAATGGAGCTTTCTTTTTTGGATTGTTATGGTTACATTTGATTGCGTATGATTCTTAATCGCTTTTGTATTCTGATGTTTTGTTTGGTGCTACGAAAGTGCAAAAAATAAAAAATAAAAAATATGTGATTTTTGTTTCGAGAATCCTTCAGTTTGGTGTAATTTCTTTACCACAAATTTAGATAACTTGTGACCTGCATGACCCGTTTAACCCGCCTCGACTCGCCCCGTCCCGTCTCGCCCGCCCCGCCAAAATAAACGGGACGGGAAGGGGCAGTAACGGGATGAGATATTTTAATTGGGACGGGAATGAGATTTATAAACTTGACCCGTCACGGGTTTGGGACGGGAACGGGATGGGATATTCTTAAATGGGACTGGGTCGGGGAAGGGGTGACTCGTCCCAAACCCGGTGTAAGACCCCGAAATCTTCAATAGTAAATTTTCTTAATTATTATTATTTTATTTTATTTATTGCACACATGAAGCTTTGTCATTGGCCATAGAGTGTGTCATGTGGACACTTTTTGAGAAGGGTGCATGAGAGTGTTATGAATGCATTATAATTGAAATGCATTATTGTGTTGGCAAGTGGTGGATGATCACCATATTATATTTTATGATTAGAAAATAATATATATATAGAAAAATTCTCTAGTGAGCATTTGCTGACTTTAACTAAAGTGAGCAAATAACAGGAACCCTTGGATTGGAATCTTGAGATGAATCTTCCATTAAGTGAATGAGAATCCAAGGGTTTGTGTTATTTGCTCACTTTAGTTAAAGTGAGCAAATGCTGATAAGAGAAAACCTCATATATATATATATATGATTAGGGTGAGACCCCACCCAATTTGTTGGGAAGTGGGGTGTTTGTTTGTGTTTTGAATGGAAGATAGAATTGGGTTTCGGAAGGAGGAGAGAAAGAAAGTTAGGAGAAAGAGAAAGGTAGAGGGGAAAGGAAGATAGGGAGAGAAGGTTAGATAAAAATGAGAGGAGAGATCAAAAGAGGGGCAAGAAAAGAAAGATAAAGGAGAGAGAGAGATCAAAATAGGATGAGGAGTCGGAAAGGAGGAGAAAAGAGAAAAGAGAAGAGAGGGAGAGAAGAAAAAGAGAAGAAAGAGAATGAGAGAAAAATGAGAAGCTAAGGGAAAGATGAAGCTGCACAAACGCAGAATAATTGGTAATTTTATTTCATAAGTCAGAGACTAGTAAGGTGAGATACTATTTTCTATTTTAATTATATTTCAATTTTTGGATCGAATATGGTATGATTTAATGATGAAATAATGAATATACATATAATATATATGTATATCAATGGGGTTTTCTAATCTTGGGTTTTTATTTTATATGAAAATAAAAAAACTGAAACTTTGGGACTATTTTTTCCATCAACTATATCAACTCAGGATCATGTGTACCAAATTTGGGAATTTTCCGATGAGTAGATTAATTTCTATAATTTTCTGAAGTTTAGTAATATTGAAACTTTGAAAATTTGTAGTATATTGTGTATATGTCCGAAAATTCTGAAATTTGAGTATATTGTAAAGCTTGAATTTAAGAATTTTTAGAGACAAGAATTATGGAAAAAGACCAATGGGTGAATGAGAATTTCTAGAGAGAGAAAGCTTCATTGAAGCTTTAATAGTAGGCACAAGGTGTATTTTCATAGTTTATCGAAAAATTATGATTTTTACATATATGGTATAGATTGATTTTATATGAATTTAGAACTTTGAATCACTTCAATTGGATGTGAATTATGAGAGAAATTGAGAAACGAAGTTGCCGAAAAATTTGAAATTTTATTAACTAGCCTACTTTGGCATCATTTTTAAATATGTTCGGATGAGAGGTGTTATACACTACCATTATATTTTGAAAGCTTGTATCACACAGATTCTGTAGTATCTTGAATCACCCAAATCGGATGAGAAACGAAGGAGATATAAGTGTGCAAAGTTGGCCAAAAAGATGAAAAATATGGACGTATCATGTACTTGAGTGTGCATGTATGATCCTGTGCTATGAAGATGCATAGTAGACCATACACTCTCAATTGCAAATTAGTGCTTATGAATATCATTTTGACTTGGAATTATTTTTAAAAATCCTATTAAATTAAGTTGATATTAATAGGTACAAAAGTTGTTGTTTGGGAGGCATGAAAGAGCCTAGAAAATTATAGAGCATAGTGAAGGTGCACCATAAGGCTTACCATGTAACCTCATGGTATTTTGACTATTCTAGTATGATTTTTCAATCTAACAAAGTTTGATAAATTCTACAAAAATCAAACAAGTGTCCTAGAATGGATTATTTTGTAGAAAAATTTATGTGGATAGAAAATTAACTATCTTCCAAATTGTGAGTCTTTGGAAAATAGTTAAAAATCATGAATAATTGATTTTTATAAAATCATGATGATTAGTGAAAGATCTTGGAAATACAAGTTATGGAAATCATATTGGCATATATATAAACTGTTAATATATGCACGTGATATTTGTAAAGTTTATAACATGCTGTTATTATTATGAATAAAAGGATGAAGCATGTTAATTGTTATGTATAGAATACATACATGTGATAATTGCCATAATTATTGCACATAAAATCGGCATAATGGCATGTGGTGATGATGTTATGAGAAAGTGACTGGGCTTATCAGTAAATTCCATACATCTCATAGTAACAATGTGTTTTGAGAAAATAAAACCGTACATTTGTCATGTGAATATGCGTGTATGGGCACGTATGTTGCGCGTGCAGGCAAAACGGATAATATTGTTACTTGGAGAGGTACGGGACTTTACAGATGATTGTATCACAATCATGCTCTCAAATGATGGTATTACTGGGTTCTCTTATATAAATAATTGTGTAATAATATCTCGTTTTATATAAAATCTGTATAAATTGGTTAAAATCTCTTTTTCAAGAAATCTGTGCAGATTATATAATTACGAAGTCGTCGCCTATGAAGCCTTGATTATCGTCACAAAATAAGAAGCATTCCAGAAAAGATCATCAATAGCCAAAGAAGTGCGAAAAAGACTGCAAAGGAATTTCTGCACATTCAAAGCAAAGAGCCAACATGACTATCGATAGCCACGTCTCGCTATCGATAGAAGTACTATCGATAGCCACACTTCGCTATCGATAGACCTTAGGCGGCTGAGGGCTGTCTTAGATATTTTGAGATATTTCAAGGGCATAAATGTCTTTTGCATTTTCATTCTATATATACACGTGTAAAGGAGACTTAAAAAGGGTTCAAGACTTTTGCTCTGAATCATTACTCTGTCATTTTCATTAGACTTCAAATTACAGTTTAATTCTGCTTTTTATTCGGTCATTTACTTTTTCAGCAATTTCTACTTTTCTGCAATTTTTCCTTTAATGCATGGCTCAATTCTCACTTGAGAATTGTTCTTTACTTATACAGTCTTTAATTTCCGTACTTTAATTTCTGCTATTTGCCCTTTTTATGCATGGCTCAATTCTCACTTGAGAATTGTTCTTTACTTTTACTGTCATTTTCTTTATTTACTTAAGTCATTTTCTTTATTTACTTACGCCATTTTCTTTATTTATTTCAGCCATTTTCTTTATTTACTTACGCCTTTTTCTTTATTTATTTCAGTCATTTTTCCTTATTTCTCCAGTCATTTATTTCTTGCTTTTATTTTACTTTTTCCATCCCATGAACCCTTAGAGCTTGTCATGGATAAAGGATATTCTCCTCCATTGATGTGTAGCTAATACTCCAAGCTTGGGTGAGGATAAAGTTGGATTCTTTATGCAATTCTATTTTATAAACATCCCTTTATTTGTATTATGTGATTGCATAGTTGTGAAGGTTTTACCGCACACTATCGCTAAATATAATATCATATAATTGTACATCTGTGATTGCAATTATATAATTATGCAATGGTATTTATTGGGATGAATACAAACCAGCATGCTTTATCCCCAATTAAGGTGGATAGCGATATTCCATTCTTTTCAAGGATAAACCTGTCGGTCCTGTATTCATCATCTTTTTGGGACGTCCTTCATGTAGTTGGATGAACCACCATACATAATTACTATATTGAGGATTTTATAATATAAGTTGTATATTTGATATTCAATGGGCTTCTCACCCAAGTTCCGCTCATTCCACCAAAGTAATCGCGTTTTTAACCAGCTTTATTAAAATTCCGTATTTTCGCTTCGACCCAATTGAAGCGCTTTTCACCACCAACTTAATTTGACAATATTCTTTCACTTTAATTAATTCTAATAGTCCTTTATTATAAACCTACATATTCCCAGTGGTTCGACACCCGTGCTCACTAGTCGCAATTGAATTGAGATTAACAATCACGCGGTTTTATAAATATATTAATCTTGATCATTAACAAGGAATAATCTCCTTTGTTCTCAGACGATCAACAGTAGCACAGTTACATGTGGTGGCTCAAGTTGAGTGAGTAGAATGATTTATTTGTATATCATTGATATAATTGTTGATATGAGATATATGTTGAGTTGATATACTATGAAATGTATGCATGAATTGCCATACATGAATTATTGATATGAGTTGTATGCCATATGTATTGCATAGAATAATTGCATGGCATGAGACACAATTATATGTGAGATATATTGCATATAAAATCATATGCATTTGTGATTATTTATGTAACTGTGGAAATGAGGAGTTGAGATACCACCGATGGACAAAAGATCCTGGAAACAGTTAGTGCACTAATATATCACCCTTGCTAAAAACAGCACGTAAATCCTCCTGTCAATGAGTGGCAGTCGTGGTAGGTCCTAAAAAGGCGGGGACTGGGTGATATACATCCTAAAAAGGCGGGGATGCTGTTGTGGTAGATGATTGAGAATGATTGAATGGTTGAGATGGTTGAGTACCTTAAAATGAGGTAGCCATCCGTTGTGGTGAGATGGTGAATCCTAAATAAGGTTACCATCAGTGTGAATGGTTGATGTTTTGCAGGAAAGGCAGAACAGAGGAAATGGCAGGTATGACTGCATGAGCATTGCATCGTATATATGTCATATGCATAAAGCATGCATGTAGTGTAAAATTATTTATTGTGAAAAAGTGATGGATATATTCGGTAATATATATAAATGAATTACAGATATGGTGATTTATTTATGTGATATTTGGCTGATGATAAAATTTGTTGACAGATATGAGAATGTCGAAGCATGTGAATATTTCTGAATGTGTTGAGAAAAGAAGATATTGTATTCTTGTAATATGATTCTCAATAATAAAAATGACTCACCGTGGACGTAGGCAATTTTGCCGAACCACGTAAATCCTGGTGTTTGTTTATTTTTCTACTATGTGTTTTCTTTAAGATGATGACACATTATCAGCATGAGACTCTATCCAACTCAGTAAACTAAATAGATGTTTCTAGAATTCGGGTACATTACGAGACTGTACTCATGATACAAACTAGTACTCAGCGCTATCTTAGATTTTTGAGATGTTGAAAAATTATTTAAAGACTTCCGCACGCGTAATTTTGAAAAACTGTTTTAAACTGTGTTAATTTTAAAAAGAAATTACTCAAAAGATAAGCGCTTGGTGTTTTTTGTTACTGTGGCATTTCCGCATGGGGGTTACCCTGTGTGGGGTGTTACACCCGGCCCGTTGACATCCCTAGGGTTTATCATTGACCCAATGGGTAGCTACTTATAAATGGGTTGCCAATGGGTGGCCCATTTATTACTCATTTGTTAAAATGTACCAATCCATACCCTATTAATATTAAGTGGGTATGGGCGGTTAATGGGTATGGATCCAATTTGCCACCCCTAGCCATCACTATATGTATTTTCAAATTTACCATGTCCACATCAAATTCGGTGTTGCTAATTCATAGGGAGATATTTACTAGATAAATAAATTTATAATTAAAATGATTGTAAAAAGCTAGTGAGAGAGGGAGAGAGAGTAAGGGCCTGTTTGCATTAGTTTTTCCTAGAATCACTTTTGAAGCTTAAAATTTCACTTGATTTAAGAAGATGAATGATAATCACTTTTAAACAATTTGAATGATGATAGGATGCATGACAAAATTTTCATACTAATAGTAATTGTGGCAAAAGTTTGGAGACCACAATCACTTTTAGTATGAAAATGTTGAAATGTGAAGACATATATGATCTGAACATAATTTAAAAAAGATATGTGAAGAAATAATTATCCAAAAATGATTGTAGCATAAGCTAATGCAAATGAACCCTAAATGTTTTCAATTTTCTTTGTAAGGAAATTTATTTAGACCTGGGGATTCGAGGAGAAAAAAGAGAGGAGCGCATACACTGATTTATCTTTGCTAAATCTTAAATTTATTTGTATTATATTATCTTTAATACTTGATCCTCCTCTTCTTCTTCTCATCATTAATTTTCTGTGGGTACCCATGAGACTGAAGTTTGTTTTTATTTATTTATATTATATTATCTTTAATACTCCGTAGTAATTATAAGGGAGTAAAATTGTACAAGATTCAAGACCAAAAAAAAATAAATTAATTAAAATTGTACAAGATTTTTTTGAATTGGTGTGTGAAAAGAACTTTTTGTGGGGTATATAGAATTACTCTATTATTATGTATACCTCTTTTTTATGTAAGCGAACGTTTACATAAAAAGTTAATGCGGCAAGTTCCTCTTCAATCTTCTTTTTTCCTTTAGTTTGTTCTGTCTCTCTCTGTCTCTCTCTCTCTCTCTCTCACGTCTCTCAACACCTCTTTTTTCAACTTTTTCTCTCTCTATGGGATACACATCCTTCACACCTGAAATTCAGGTTAGTATATATATATATATATATATATATATATACACACACACACAAAACTATATATACACACAAAAATTATATCTGTGATAAACTATTAACAATTAATTAAAGTTCCCCCTCACTCAAATTCCTGGCTTCGTTCTTGATGGTCCAGCCATCCGATTCCTAGTCCGACTAAAAGGCCAGCAACCAAACCACTGTGGCTACCCCGGCTTCGATCTATATTGCAACGACAAGAAGTAGACTATGCTGGAACTGCCGTCTTCAGTGAAGCTCTTGGTCAAGAATATCAATTACACATATCAGGAAATTTAAGTCTATGACCAGGATGATTGCTTCCAAAGACACCTTCGATATCTCAATTTATCAATTCAAATCAGATAATTACTTAATGGAGGGGAGTTGTTGGGCCAAAAATATATGGGCTGGACAAATTTCAAGTAGGCTTGTCTAAGGGCTACAAGAAATTGAAAGTCCATCAAGAGAATTGAAGTCCGGCAGTCCAAATAAAAATCTGATGGAGATCCAAATATATATCAGCAAGATGGTTAGCACCAGACCAAGCATTTGACAAGCCCAATCTAGCAGCAAAGTTCAGATACGCATGGGAGGCCAAATTCCAAAATCAGCATCAAATGAGCATCAAATCAGCACCAGACCAGTAAAAGACCAAGAGGGAAAAATAAGCAAATCAGTTGCTAGACTAAGTCAGCAACAGTTCCTATTTTTAAGGGATGTGGCAGCATATTTCAAGGGAGCACAATAGCCATACTTGTCCAGCAAACAAGCACCTGAACGTGGCCAGCAGCTCCAGAATTTGTCTATAAATACAAGAAGGAGGAATGAAGAAAGACACCACTCAACATCATCAAACTACCTGCTAGTTTACTTTTTATCTAGTTTAGCTTCTAATTTTTTCAGTTCCAGCAATTGTTATTCATTTTTATTAGCTGTAATAAGTTCTTCGTTCATGGTAATTTACTCCAAATCTTCATAGAATAGCTCTCTTTACTTTAATTAAATTAGCCTGCCTTTACTTTAATTAAATTAGTTTGCTGTTACTTTGTTATTAAATTAGTTCATTCTACTTGCTTAGTTTAATTGCAATTTCTTCTTCATTCTTCATCTCGTTCTTGAATTTTATTTTTAAAAGTCCTATTGGCCAGCCATAGGCAAGAAAGAACCCTGATAAAGGGAAGAACCCCACCCCTTACACAATCGCCTATTCTCTTTCATCCATCCTTGATTTTTAGGTGGCTTATTGATCGGTCGAAAATCAATATTGATTGATTTCTTGGCTTTCTTCTGATCAATCGGCGCCCGGGGTCAAAAGGATTGACTTGATTTTGAACTATCCTAGTTCTGGCACGCCCGCGTACACCGAAGGCCAATTTTTGTGCAAACAGGAGTCCATCCCACGCCTAAGTAGCCTTGGCTACCATGTTCTTGTCCTTTAGTCTGGTCTATACATCATTGACACCTCCCTATTATCTTGCATCAAGATTTACAACATTAAATCAGTACCATATGACATTCTCCTTCAGAAAAATAATGCTCTTTTTTTTTTTTTAATTGGTCCACTCCAATATGTAAATACTGTGAAGCTAAAGGTGAGAAATGCAGATTGAAGAAGAATAATAGGACAGAATGTTTCGGCACGATACCTAAACCAGCTAAAGGTATTGTCTTGCTTTACTTCAGTCTTCTGCACTAATTGTGCTAAGATGTATTGAACTAATCTTATTCAATTTCCAAGTTTGACGACAGGTGGAAAAACAAGAGCAGCAGTGGTGTCTGTGGGTTCTTTTACATACCCAACAATGCTATAACATTTTTCTTTACCTAATTTGTTATTAAATAGGGAGATAGGGAACTCAACTTGGGTTCTTAATATGCAGGTTTCGTTCTTCTTGTGCTAGTTATCATTGTACTCTACCAAGTCCATAGCTCAGACAAAAATGAGAAAGAGAATCAAGAAAAAATTGAAAAGTTCTTGGAGGATTACAGAGCTCTCAAGCCCACTAAGAAATTGATTGGAAGCTGCGAATACCATCCTATGATTTGCCAGATCCAACCATGCCAATTGTATATCTAACCCATTATCTTCACTACTAGTCTGTTTATTGATTTATTAGAACAGGTAGAATATTTTTAGGAAAATTACAGCTTGATCTTCCGTACTGATGGTCAAAAATACTTTATACCCTTATGATTTTGATTGTAATATATTGACTCCTTCTAGGATTGATTTATGATATTTTGTACTATTCTTCGAGTTAACCATTTATTTTTTTGACTAAAAGTTGATGTTAGACTTGTTATTTTTTTTATGCAATATTAATCCTTGATTGCTAATGTGCTTACAAGCATATCGGTGAAGTTCATGATTTTTCTCAATATATTTTATTTATTATGAATTTTATTTATTGTATGGAGAAAATAATTTATAAGAATTAAAATATATTGAGAAAAATCATGAAACTTCACCGATCGATATGCTTATAGACACATTAGCAATTTAAGAGAATTACTGTATTAAAAATAACATGTCCAACACTATTTTTCAGTCAAAGAAATAATATATAGTTAGCTTACTGAAGAGTGCAAAATGTCACAAATTAAAAGGATAGGGAGTCAATGTGTTGCAATCGAAACCATAGGGTTGCAAAATATTTTTGACTAGTAGTGCAGGGTCAAACTGTAATTAATTTCCTCAACATTTTTTTTACCGAACCTTTGATCAAGTTTCCCTTTTTCATAATTCTAAAATGAATGGTCTTTACCAATGTAGTAATTCCACCATGAACCCAAACAAGTTAGGAGTATGCAAACTAGGATTCTGAAACTCCGTAATCCCACCCCTAGCCCAATTTATTTTCCCAACTCTATTTAATTAAAAATGAAGATAAATCTCCAATTCAATAGAAATAACACGAGTTACTCTCCACTGTTTCACTTGAAACTAACATGGTTTTTAATTAAATTAAAAAATGATTATCAAATTAATTACCAGCTCCACACATCAGATTTCAATGTTTCCTTAAAGGGGGAAGGTTGCGAGGAGAAGCAATTTTTTATTAAATAATGAAATACTTATTTGGCAAAAAAGGTTAAAAAAACTAACCAAATCCAATCCCAATCCACATGCAATCATGCATGCTTACAAGTTGTTCATTAGCAATAAATAAGGAGAACATGAAAACAATTTGAAAGTGAAATGCAATTTCTGACATAGTGAAACGCTTTTCTGGAGTAGTGAAATGTGCTTCCCGGCGTAGTGAACTAAAGGTTCGACGTAGTGAACCAAGGCTATGGCGTAGTGAACTCGGGGTTGGGAATGGAGGTGACATTGAAGGTTATTGGGAAAGAAGGGTAATTTTGTCCTATTGCCAAAATGACTTTTGACATGAAAATCTTTTGAGAGGACTTTTGGCACAAAAATCTTATAAACGAGGACATTTGGCCATTTTCCTTTTTAATTTTTCTTTTGAATTCCATCATCTATCAGTACATTGTAATAGCTGCAAGTGATGAATATCTATGACTTATTGTTGATGGTTGCGTTGATTAAGCTCAATGCTAAAATTTACCCCAACAAAAAAAAAAAAAAATAAATAAAAAAGAGCTAAATATTAAACTTACTAAGTAAAATATTATTATTATTATTTTAGTTAAGGGGAAGAACACACAAGGCAAAATAGAGTTTGCTTGTGTAAAATAGACTTTTATTGAGTTGAAATCCCATCCCTATGGTTCAGTAAATGTCCCAGCTCCATTCGAATCGGAATAAAGCTAATTACCCAATTAAGGTCACGTTTGTATTAATTTTTCTTAAAATCGCTTTTGGAGCTCAAAATTGTACTTGGGCCCATTTGTGTTAATTTTTTGCCTTTTTCTAAAATTATTTTTGGATAACTATTTCTTCACATATTTTTTTAAAATTATGTTTAAACTATAAATTCATATATCAAAATTTTCATATTAGAGGTGATTGGTGTAGAAGTTGGAGTCCCCTTACTTTTGCCACAGTCACTTCTAGTATGAATATTTTTCCAATTCATCCTATCAGTGGCGGAACCAGGATGAAATCTTGGGGGGGCCAAACCCTTATAGGCTTTGGACTTTGAATATTGGGGGGCCATGTAGTGTATTTTTGGAATTTTTTAACTATATATATATATATAAGATACATTGATTGAAAAAAGTTGGGGGGGGCCATGGCCCCCCTTGCATTGCATGTGGTTCCGCCACTGCATCCTATCACCGCACAAGTTTTCTAAAAGTTATTATCTCTTCGATCGAGTTGAATTTTAAGCTCTAAAAATGATTTTTTTTTTAAAAAAAAAAAGCTAACGCAAATGGGCCTTTGATTTAAGAGAATGCTCTTTTTAGTCTCGGTTGTGCCAAATCAATGATGAATTTGTATGACTTATGAGGATGCATTATTATTATGCTCCCTTGCCAGCACAAGGCTTGAAGGTTCCTTGTTATTGATTGAGATTTGAGACTTTCATTGCTCTTTTTAGTCCTAGCTGTGCCAATGACTTTAAAGTCGCCTAATCAAAACAAATCAAAAAAGAAAAAAGAAAAAGAAGACATTCCCAAACCCGAACCTCCAATTGATCAACAACACTAGCTAGCTCCAGCTAGTCAACAGACTTGTTGATTCAAAAGAACTGAAATTGGGTTTATCTTCTCGGGACAATAGTGCAGAACTGAACTTTATTCTATCATAAAAGTAAATTTGTTATAACTTGACACACACTAATAGACAGTATTTGTTGGGGAAAAGTATTGTTTTAAGAGCATCTTCAATACATTCATGCAAATTGATTTGCCAAAGTCACAATTTGGCACTCCAAATGGCATCAATGTCAAATTTTGGTACCTATGTGATTCAATGCATTAGTTTTATATTTTGACATTTCTCACATTTTTTAATAAAAAAAGTATGACATGGCACAATGGCAAGTGCTATTGGAATTGCTATTACCAAAATTTGGCACTCCAAATGGCATTCCATTGGAGCAAGTCATTTGAGTGTCACTGCCTAATTTTGGCAACACCTCCATTGAAAATGTTCTAAGAGTGTTCTCCTACTGACAACCTGAACGAAAAACATGAACATTTGGGTATGCTCTTGATTGTCTCCTTGGACTGGCGTATTGGGCTAGTGTTATCATTAGGCTTGGGCAGGAGCCGATTTTCACTAACGAGCTTTTTTGGGTCAAGCACTATAATGAGCCCATCTTGGCCTACAAGAATTGTGGGTTGTGGATCGGGGCAGCAGTAGACTGGATTATCATGGCTTGTGAAGGGGCTGGGTTCAAGAAAATCAATGGCATGTAGACTCAAGTAGGGATGTCAACGGGGCGGGTTTTTAAGCCCTCATCCCAAACCCTATAGGGTTTTAAAAAAGAATCCCAAACCAGCTCTTAACCCTATTAGGATGATCCCAAACCCTTCCCAATAGGGACGGGACGGGTACCCGGATAAACCCGCCCCATTGACATCCCTAGACTCAAGCCATGGTTAAGATTTAAGAAGCCTCAGGTCTGGCCCAAAAAGGCACAGTACTAGCTTTATATGGCGCCATGATCACTTTTGATTATTGATTGCAAATCCATCTAATTAGCACCACCTTAACATGGATGACGTCAATCCATAATTATAAATCGTTTAATGCACTGAAGAATTTGTTGATGCTGTATGAATTTATAATAATAATAAAAAATAAATAAATAAACTAATAAGAACATAAAAGTGAAACATATACTTTATGAGATTTAAGTATTCTAAGCAGCAAGTCTTCAAAGTTTTAACTATCTACCAGATAATATTTGCACCGAACTTAGTCTCCAAAATGCATTAATAATTAATTGGGTGTTGAAAAAAAGAGAGATAATAGGAGAGCATAGAGAGATTGAGTGTTGATTAAGATAAGAGAGAGGAGGTTTCATGAATCACGGAGGCAGTTATAATTTTGAGAAAGAAAACGTGAGTTAATCTATACTAATATATAAAGCGAAAAGGAGGCTTTGCCTGGCACTTTTTCGTTCCAAATATTACCCTTCTATAAAATAAAACCACAAAATGGTATTGAGGACATATATGTCTTTATACATTCACCCACAACTCCCTAAAACTAAGGAATTTAAAATTATCATGTTAACTTTCATCTTATCGATTATCCAACCAACTTCTCACATACGCTGCTCTTCTTCTTCACATACTCTTTTCTTCTCTCCATTTTAACTATCCTCTACTCTCCATGATCACTCGCATTCATGAAAATTTTTCTACACTGTTTATTTCTTGGGAAAGGAGAAATGTTTCGAAAGGTAAAAATTTATATTTATTCTTTTGGCTTCCAAATAGGCCATTAATTTTGTTCTTATTCACTATCATTCATATTTTCTAAACATTCCTTCTTTGATGATTGATATCAATTCTAAATGCATTTGTATTTTTAGGCATCAAAAGGAGATCACGAAAAATAATTATTTCTTGGACCTATTATAAGGGAGACGTCAAAGATCAAGAAGAAGGAGAGCAACATAAATCTTCAATGCACAAAAGCAAGACTCCATTTCCTTCCTATCTCTATATATGTGATTTAGAAATTTCCCTTAAAAGTTGTTCACTTTGGATTATTTGCATTAATTCTCTATTTAAGTGATGTTTCTCTCCTTCTCAAACTTTTTATTTTTTGGGTTTTTGTTATTTTGGATTAAAATTTTTCTTTCTTTTCGTCAAGTTATTAATTCTCTATTTAAGTGATATTTCTCTCCCCCTCAAACTCTTTTTTTTGGGTTTTGGTTATTTTGGATTTAGTCTTTTTTATTTTATTTTATTTTTTTCCCCTTTTTGTCATGTTAAGCCTTTATGACGAGTTATCTATTTAAGTGATGTTTCTCTCTCTCTCTCTCTCTCTCTCTCAAACTCTTTTATTGGGTTTTGGTTATTTGGATTCAGTTTTTTTTTTTTTTTCATCACGTTAAGCCTTTATGACAATCAATGCGGATACGGACACCATCCCAAAATATTCACACAATCAAGTCTAAAATATTCTCTTAGAATATATTAGATTAGTTATTTTTTGTTATTTTGGATTTAAATTTTTTTTTCGTCAAGTTATTAATCCTCTATTTAAGTGATGTTTCTCTGCCCCTCAAACTCTTATTTTGGGTTTTGGTTATTTTGGATTTAGTCTTTTTTTTTTCTTCCCCTTTTTGTCATGTTAAACCTTTATGACGAGTTCTCTATTTCAGTGATGTCTCTCTCTCTCTCTCTCTCTCTCTCTCTCACTCTTTTATTGGGTTTTGGTTATTTTGGATTCAGTTTTTTTTCTTTTTTCTTTTTTCTTTTCGTCACGTTAAGCCTTTATGACAATCAATTCGGATACGAACACCATCCCAAATTATTCACACAATCAAGTCTAAAATATTCTCTTAGAATTTATTAGATTAGTTATTAGTGATGATATTACTCTCAAAATTTATTAGCTACTCCGCAAAATAATTATAACAATATTAATGGTGATGATCTAAGAAGATCATGCGTTGAGAGATTGAGCGAGACAGAAGGCAACAATAGCCTAATCTCAGCGCATTTCTTCCTCTTGAATCTATTAAGGTGAGGAAATTATATTTCTTCCTTCATTCATTTACTTTGAAAGGCTTTAGAGGGTTTCTATAATCTTTAATTTTTACTTTGACTACTATCACTACTATTATGTACGTTTGTGAAATTGTGTGAATTAGAAGCAAATATCCTATCTTGGGTATATCAATTGCAACATAGAGGGTAAGGAAAAATTCAGGCACAGTTTTGATTTGTTTTCTATAAATACTAATTTGTTTTTCTACTTTTAAAAAAATTTGCAACATTTACTATCTTAGCAAAAATTAGAATTGCAGTTTTGTTTTTTTTGTTTTTTGTTTTTGTTTTTGTTTTTTTTTTTTTTTCAAATTACCAAAATTTTTTTTTTTTAACAAAAAATAAAATATATTAAAAGATAATATTTGATTTAAAAAAAAAAAACAGAAAAACCAATATTACTAATTTTTAAAAAGCAAAAAAGTAAAAAAAAAAATACTTTTAAAAAGTTCAACCAGGTGCCTTAATAAATCAGCAAACAGACCGGTATAAAATGCAAAACTTCACCTTAAAATGGCACACAATATTAAGGCATATGCCAAAAGAAAACATATAAGAAATTTACACCTTAAACAAGTTTATTTTTTAATTAATTTGGTTCCACATTTATCCACTTCCAAATTTTTTTTTTTTTAATCAATCGATTTAATACAAACACTACTACTTATCAGTAACTTCAAATTCATGGTATCATAATCAACCCTAAAACTAACACGGCCTTTTTTTTTTTTTTTTTAAATTTTCAAATATCAAAATGAACCTACAATATGCTACTTTTAATATTCAAGTCGAATTATAAATTTTTAAATCTCATTTATTAAAATATTATTTTGAACAAAAACAAATCATTTATTTTTGATAAAAAAATTAGGTAAGCTTCAAAAAAAATTATGTCTATTATGTACACATTTTTTGGTAGGTTTACATTATCAAATTTAAATAAATATTATCAAAATTTAATTTTCAAGTACCACTACCTGCCATACTGTAGCTTCGATATAATTCTTTTCTTTTTTCATTGTCTTAACATTGTTTTAGTTTTTATTAACTTATACATTGTTTATTTTGACATTGTATTGTGATATTTTTCATGTCGATTCAACAATTTTATTTGTTATTCTATTGTTGCTGGAAAATGCTTTAGCAAAACTGACAATGATACACTCTTAATCTGTAATTATATATAGTTGATACATCTCTCTCTCTCTCTCTCTCTCTAGAAAATCATCAACCGAACAAAACAAGTTTTGTTAAAGACTGCACGAAGCCTGACTTCGCGCTGCAGAGCCTGACTTCTCTCTAGAAAATCATCAACACTCTTAGCCACAGAGCCTGACTTCGCGCTGCACAAAGCCTGACTTTGCATTAAATGTTCTGACTTCTCTCTCTCCTCTCCTCTCCCTTCTCTCACCCAGGTTTTTGCAGCGGTGCTGTTAAAGACTGCACGACTGCTGCCGGCGACCCTCTCCGGTCCTCTCTTTATCGTCTCCCACGATTTCTCTCTCTCTCTCTCTCCTAAAATGTAGGGACGTAAAACATTTTTCATTGTTACATTCTGTGTTTCTTAATCCATTCCTAAAAAACCCCATATGAGGCCACCTCCTGCAAGCTAAGAGATCCCTTCATCTCTAACAAATCAGTTTATTATCATTCCTTCCCTGATGTTTCTTTGTAGAGAAACATCAATTGATTCTATAAAAATCATTTGTTTTGTTCAATTTTCTTTCAATAGTATATATGTATGCTAATGCTATTCAGTATTTCAGTGCTCCATATTCTGTGGATAATTTCCATAAGAAGAGAAAATTGATAATTTGCAGAAAATTTCCATAAACTTGAAACTAATCTTAGTTTAATATATATGCATTGCTCATACTTCAATAATTCATTGCCTTTGCTGATCCATTCATTGCAGCTTATATATAATAAAAGAACTTTTTTGTTTTTGTTTTGTGAAATATAATAAAAGAACATCAGTAAATGAATTAAACAGAGGTTGG